>CAVNZG010000489.1:0-54062 GCA_963693315.1 Diogma glabrata | reverse complement strand
AAACAAAATAATAATCATAGAATACTAAATATGAATAAATCAAAAAAATATAAAATGTGATGATATACAATTTTGATAGACAGGTTGGTTTTACGTTATTATATGAAAGGTCAGCGAAAAAAGAAGAAATTTAATTAGATTTGTTTTATTGTTATTGTAAAATAGTAAATCAGTATTATACTAAGTAACGATGAGAACATTAATTAAAACGTTTCATTAAAATAACTAAAAATTATTATTTTAAGACAATAAATGATCATATGAATTTTTTAAATAATCAGAATCTGTTTGTTTATTAATCGAATTTTTTGATTTTTTTATGTAAATCATTTCTAAGATACTGCGTTTACGGAAGTTTGATTCTTTATGTAGAATTTTTACATTCGACAAGTTTATAGAATGATTATGATTATTAAGGTGACGTGAAAGAGCACTATGTGAAGAAATAACTTGAGCGTTAGGAGTAACATTACAATTTTGATATCTTGCGTCATGGATTTTATATTTTTATCACATCACATTTTATATTTTTTTGATTTATTCATATTTAGTATTCTATGATTATTATTTTGTTTTATTTCAATTATTACAAAGGATTCGTTTTCTGTATGTTGAACTTTTTTTCGATAATTAGTTTTACTAAACTTTTTTTAAAAAATATTTTTTTTAACTTCTATTTACTTTTTTTTTTTTTTTGGTAAGCTATTGTTGTTATATTCAATGTTTCTAGATTGTATATTTTATTTTATTGAATTTCAGTTCTGATGATGACGTTTTGTAAATGACGTCGAAACATGTTAAAAACATTCATAATAATAAAATTTATTAATCTATATTAATAATTTGTTATTATTTATAAATTATTAAAACAAGGCTATAACCCAAGAAAATCAACGTTATATACAAGAATCAGCCTAAGAATTTTTTAGATTTCTTTGTTTCGTTTACAAAGACCTCTAAGTTAATATATATATATATATATATATATATATATATATATATATATATATATATATATATATATATATATATATATATATATATAATATATATATATATATATATATATATATATCATTACATTCTGGCTTCTTATAATGTAATGACATTGAACATTTCATGTACTTTAAACATACATTTTGCCTTTATACCTCCTTAATATTTTATTGAAAATATAGAAAAAAAGTGAAAAACTTCTGCAACTTTTATTGAAATTCGAAAACTTTAAACGAAAAATAATTCATCCATCTTACTTTGTGAAAATTGTAATAGTTTCGTAATAAAACTTTTTCGTACATATTTTATTTTATTTTCTGGTTGTAATAAATTGTTGAAATTGTAGAATCTGAAGCAACATAAAAATGAAACATAAAATCAATTTATTTTAACAGCTGTCGTTGAAATTGAAATATGTATAAAATTTTTATATGTACTTACAAGAGCAAAGGAGATCGGTTTTTAATGTAAAAGACAAACAAATATATTAGAACATTACCTTTCTTAAACAAAAAGCATTTGGCTTCAAAAAGCTCGGGCAGAAAACATAAGCCAAAAAAAAATGATTTATGGCTATACTATATAAGCGCACGGAGAAAGCCCATTTACTAAAACCAGCCATCCTTATACATTTTTACCAATTTGCTTGTTATTTTGATTTAATGGGCCATTTGCATTTATTTCAATATTTCCAAACAAACTTATACCCAAACTTGTTTGGGTATTTAAATTATATTTTGACTTTGACCACAATTGACAAATTGACAAAACAAAAATTTAAATATTCCATTTGCAAAACAACTGCTTTTTATATATAGCCCAGTACATCATTTTATGATAACTTATGATTCTTTATCGAAATAGTAAATTCAAAATGAAAAGCTTTTCGACGGTTGTCAATAGCAATTTCAAAGTAATTCATCAAAGCTTATGTGGTATAAACAAAGACAGCCGAATTGACATTATTAATCCATTACATAAAATATCTCCAAACGAAACACGAAAGTTTGGTTTGACAAATGAACGTTTTATACATTAATCGAGATTCGAATGCTTTAAATAGTTTTTTGTGGTAAAAGTCACATAGGATATTTTGAATACGATTCGAAAGATAGCATAGGGATTTACGGTGGAAATGTTCTGAATGACGTTTTGATGAATATTTTATTACAGTTTCTTGGTTTTTGTTATATCAGATGCTAATGCAAATTGTGCAAAATATTTTTACTATTTATTTGTAATACCATTTCCAATAGAGTAATGATTTGATATTATAGAATTTAACGCATATCGAACTCATGTTTCGAGATGATCAAAAGATGTTTAAGGATATAAAAACTATAACAAAATTTTTTAATTGAATTTTCGAAAACATCTTTCAAAAATAGTTTATTTTCCTACAAGAGATGAAAACATTTTTTTTTGTGAATAAACATTTGTTTACGAGAAGTGCTGGCGTCGAGTGAGACATACTTACAAACGAAAAACGTTTTTATCTCGCGTAGAAAATACAATTTTGTCTATGATTATATATATATATATATATATATATATATATATATATATATATATATATATATATATATATATATATATATATATATACCAGGCATGACCAGATATGTATGAACAATTTTCAAACCATCTTTTTCTTCGCTCCCACCGGCTAATTATGTTCCATTTGACTCGAATATGAACTATATCAAGTTTTATTGAAATCGGAAAATAATTACCCACCGCGCAGAGGCGTCGAAGATAAGAAAATTAGCAGAATAATAGGATTTTTTATTTTTATCAGATATAATTATCTTAAAACATAATATATCTCATAATTTTGATTTTTTTTATTAAAAGCTAATTAATTAACGATTCTAACGAGCCTAAGTATGTAGAAATCGATCTTAGAAAAGCGATTTATCTTAATTTTTCTTCTTACATATACGAAAATTCACTAATTCATAATAATCTTTTTTCAAAGAAAAAAATTAATTTTTATGGTTAAATTTATAATAATTTTTCATTCAAAAGCAACATTTTTCCAAAAGAAATCAATATATTAAATTCGATTTATTGTATGATGGGTATTTGCATCTGTAGTTTTCGACCACCTGAATGGTGTATTGCGTACCTTCCTCGTCTTTAGTTAGACTACTGTTGTATTCCGTGTCATCAACTTAACACCGAGTTCGGCGGTATCATTAACAACATGCAAACTTTGGCAAAACAACGAAGCTTTGACGAAATCCTCATTCCGATGGGTCATGTAGCAAAAAATCAATACAAATTCTAAATCGATTAAAAAACTCTGAGTTTTTTCTGTGACAAAATCACTAATGTTCTTATTAGCAAAAAGTTGCATATGTTTGACTGCGTCAAAATCTTTTTTGCGAGTTTGGGGTGCGATGGGGATGTCTCGTGCTGGGACCTCAAGGTTTTGAACCATTTTTCGTTTTTCATCAAACGAAATCTCTGGGTCGAAAAAAGTCAAGCCAATATTTGCTTCCGTTAAATAGTGAAGATGATAACAAATTTTGTTCAACATTTCTTCTGAAACTCTTTGGTCAATTTTGATGAAATCCGAATCCTGATATGCGGCTGCTGTTCCATCTATGCATTTGAACCAAATTTTTACATACAACATAATCAGAAAAATGCAAACGTCTCGAAAAAATGCAAACTACGTGACTTGTCTGACCTGGGCGTTTGAATTTGTAATTCTCAATGGTTTCGCCAAGAAAAATCAATGTAACTTCCAAAAATTCTTTATATTCGCTGCGTGGGTGTGATGTTTCCAACTCTTCATGACAAAAAATTACTAGAGCTTCTCACGAGTGTTTTGGAATTTTGTTTTCCAGTTTTTTGTCCGATATTCCATTTTTGAACATTGTTGGATTAATTTTATCATCGTCCCATGCCTTCTGAAATTTGTTGAACAGATAAACATCGGGTGCTGTGGTCTTTCCAAATTTGAGATCATAAACAGCCCGGAGTTTAATCTCCCGTATGTGATGATGACATGGGAATCGAATCAAGTTGTGGCCAATCTTTTTTCCACCTTTTTCTGGTCCAGCGTTACTTGGTGTCGTGTCGTAACACATGGCTTCGACTTTATCAGTAAGATCCCATTCTTCAAGGCATTCATATATCGCATTCGCAATCGATAAGCCGCTCCCTTCCTTGCATTATGGAACCGTTAATAACTTCTCAATATTACCAAATGTTACTATGGTTGGCAAACGATCTAATTTACCATGTCCAGTTAACTCTGCTAGCAATGTATCCAAAAATAAAAATTTGTGTTACTCAAACAAAGTCTAAATCTAACATAAACATTTATTTTTTCTGAATTTTCGCAGAAATTTTTTTTTTTGGATTTAAGAAGAAGAAATTCAATAAAAACGCTTTCCTAAGATCAATTTCTACATACTTAGGCTCGTTGGAATCGTAAAGTAATTAGCTTTTAATAAAAAATCGAAATTATGAGATATATTATATTTTAAGATGATTATATCTGATAAACATAAAAAATCCTATTATTCTGCTAATTTTCTTATCTTCGACGCCACTCCGCGGTGGGTAATTATTTTCCGATCTCAGTAAAACTGCATACACTTCATTTTCGAGTCAAAAGGAACATAATTAGTCGGTGGAAGGGATGAAAATAACAACTTCGTAAGTTAGGTCATGTCTAATACATATATATATATATATATATATATATATATATATATATATATATATATATATATATATATATATATATATATATATATATATATATATATATATATATATATATATAATATATATATATATATATATATATATACCCGACAAATAATTTTAAATTTGTTACCAAAATAAAACCAACCTGTTACTGGGGACCGCGTCGGTAACGAACCTGATCGGTTACCAATAAATGACCGTATTTTGCACACAATGGGTTGGAACTGTTACCGATTTGTTACCATCGGTAAAAAACTTGGTATGGTACCGTAAGATTACCAACCATTTATACTGTAAATTTCCCGATAACATCAATTTTGAAACCGACCAAAAACCAATCTTTCTCCGGGAACACTGTCGGTAGCAAACCTGTTCGGTAACCCAAAAGTTACTGAATTTAAGTACACTATGTATTGGAACTGTTCGCAGTTTTTTGCTTTTGGTTTAAAACCCAGAGTTTGTTACCTTTCGATTAATTATCAATAATTTAAAATGTATATTGACCAACAATTTCCTGAACAAACAATATCAATTTTGAAACCGAAAAAATCAACTTGTTACCGGGAACCAAGAGTGTCGATCGGTAACAAAAATAAAACTGAATAAAGGTCATTGTATTGCATTTGTACCCTATTGTCATCATTGTTAAAAATACAATATTTATTTGCTTAAAGATAACCAATATTGTAAGGTATTTTGCCAATAAAATAGCTTCAGCAACCTAATTTTAACGGGAATTCAACTCAAGAGAAATTCAATGAGAGTTATACCATTAGTAAAATAAAAATACACAACCGACTTTAATTTTAATTCATTGTATTTTGTTCAATAAAACTCAAATTAAATTCAATTAGATTTAAAGTTTAATAATAATTTTTAATTAAAAGAGTTTAATTTGTTTGTTTTTGTTTTCTAGCCATAACAATAGTGCATCGTTTTAAAAACTGTTGTTCACTTTTTCTTGTTTCATCTATTGTTATGGGCATATCCAGATTCAAATAGATTCAACAATTCAACAATGTTTATTAAATCCATAAAAATGAGTTTGTTGATACCATAAATAAGTAATAAAATATTTTATAACAAGTATATACAGGTTCAGCTAAGAGTATACGAGTAATTACCATTTATTTTAGTAATTACCAGTTATAGTATACGAGTAATTACCATTTATTTCAAACATTCTTGTTACCGTCACTATAGAAGTTACTGAGTAATTCTCGATGAACTACTACTAATGGATTGGTTTTTCAGACAGAATATGGTAGTTTGTTAGAACAGTAATTTCATGATATAAAGAATATAGATTATTTGTGAAAATTTACTTCTAAACTTTTTTTTTGTAAGGAAAACCAAACAATAGTTAGGATTTTTTATTTAAATGGCATTAAAATGGAAAAAAATGTAGATAAAAAAACCAATCAACGATTACATATTTACTATTTTATGGATGAAAGGTAAACATTTTACTTACCGTGAAAAAACTTAAAAATTATTACAAACAAATTAAAATACTTTTAAGATATCTTACACTTTCTATCACTTGTAAAATTACACTAATATTAAAAACAAAAGAAGCTTAAAGATTTCGGATATATTTTACGAAAGGTATTTTTATAACTGCAAGAAATCGTTATCTGAAGCATAATAAAAAATAAAAAACAAGTAAAATTGTTAATGCGCATGAATAAGTGCATCGTAATTTCAAAGACAAGACAAAATAATATTTTTAAAGTATTTTATCGAAAATTTTGTTACCACGCTTCAGGAACATTGGGCCCGAGACACAGTCAAATAATAAAGAAAGAAATAAAGAAATAAAGTTAACCCGTGCCGACTTTAAGTTGAACTTTGGCTTAAGAGTCATTCTATATGAAATCATCAAAAAAAAAAAAAATTGTTGCTGCACTGTTTTAGATGTTACTCAAACTTTGTGGAAATGTTCTTTAGGGTTCAAAAAATTTAAATTCACAAGGATTTAATTTTCGCATGCGCCACTTCCGGTCCACACAAAATAAAGCACTTGAAAAGTCGTATTTTTGTGTTTTGCGGTTTTAGCTGTAAAACTTTTTCTAATAGAGATATTGATTCGATCAAGATGGTATTATAAAGCTGAAAGATAGTAGTTTCTTAAACAAAAATAAAAATGTAAAAAACTGTAAGCTGTAAGCCAAACACGTCCAAATTGTAGCCTGAAATATGCAAATTGCTTAAATTTCAAAATTTCAAGTAAAGAGTTTTGCATTACGAGTTGACTGAACGAGTCGATTTAAATTTTTTATACTAAAAAGATATGTGCACTTTGATATTTGAGAATATTTTGACTTTTATATTCAACAGTGCAGACGCTGGTGTCAATTGAAAATCACAAGAAATCATTAAAATACACGTATTTTCAATACTCTTTCATTTTTCAAATATATGAATTGCGTCAATTTTTATTTTTGTTTTAAAAACTACCATCTTTCAGCTTTATAATGCCATCTTGATCGAATCAATATCTTTAATAGAAAAAATTTTACAGCTAAAACCGCAAAACACAAAAATACGACTTTTCAAGTGCTTTATTTTGTGTGGACCGGAAGTGGCACGTGCGAAAATTAAATCCTTGTGGATTTTGATTTTTTGAGCCCTAAAAAACATTTCCACAAAGTTTGAGTAAAATCTAAAACAGTGCATCAACAATTTTTCTTTTTTTTCGATGATTTCATATGGAACCAAAGTTCAACTTCAAGTCGACACGGGTTAACTTTATTTGATTGACCTAAAATTTCTTGCAGTTCATTTTTATATGTATACACACCGATTTAGGGGGTGAGACCAAAAATATTTTGAAATTGAAAATTAAGGAACACCCTAATATATATACATATAAATAATGGATAATTACTATAAATTATAAAATTATGTGATTTTCGATTGGCCTGCAAGATCAGAAACAGATTGATTTTTTTTTATCTGGCAGCTAATTTTTGTTCGGTTTGCATGTCAGATCAAAAAAAAATCAATCTTTTTTTGATCTAAAATCCTTTTTTCAAATCTGAGATTTTAGCAAGATTTGCCTCTCAGATCAAGTCCCCTTCACTAATAACAATTAAAGTAAAATTTGACATAGCAAATTGTATGCTTTTTTATAATTGAGATTTCAAATCTTAAGAGGAGTTTATTATTTCTTATTATAAAATAAAATAATTATTTTAATTAATAATAAGAAATAATAATAATAAAAGTAATTCTAAAATAAATAAAAGCGTTTGTAAAAAAAAACTTCAGACTGTTCGATTATTATTTATTTTGTTATAAATTTTTTTATTGTTTGAAATCATTGTTTTACCAACACAACGAAATTTAAAAAAACAGCTGACAGCTGAAATCTAGATCTTTTTTGATCAAATCTGACTTTACCAATCGAAAACCACATTAGAAATCGACATCGTAACATTCAAAATTCATATTCTATTTTTTCATGGTTAAATTATATAAAAAACCATAGTAACTACAATTTGTTATTCTTTTTACACTTGTGGAATTTTCCTACAAGAGATGAAAACATTGTTTTTTCGTGAGTAAACATTTGTTCACGAGACGCGCTGTCGAGTGAGACGTGTTTATGAACGAAAAACGTTTTTATCTCGCGTAGGAAATGCAATTTTTTCTATGATAGTAATATATAATCGATATTTACTATAAATTATTTAAAGTTATAAATCGACAACAAAACATTCAAAATTCATATTCTATTTTTTCATGGTTACGTTGTTTAAAATACTTTGTAAAATTATATGAAAAACCATAGCAACTATAATTTGTTATTTTTACTAGTGAGTTTACTTTTCGCATAGAAAAAATTCTTAATTTACTATTTATTTCCGTTTTCAAAATTTTTTTGAAAAAAGCTTTCTTTGTACTTTCTATACAATTTTCAAATAACAAATTTTCGATCAACTTCCGTTTTTTTTTCAACAACGAAATAGAAATTTTAATGATACCAAATTTAACATATTTATAATATACGACTCTAGATAAAAAAACTTCTTATCAAGAAGAATCAGAATTTATTTAACCATAAATTAAATTTCATTTAATAGAAAATCCCTCAAAATTGTGTAATAAGACAGTTTGACTGATGATGTCGAACCACTTTAGAATTGCTAATGTTAAGCTGAGAAATGAACGAATAGAAAGAAAAAAATATGACTAATCACCAAAGTTTGAAAATACGAAATGATGAGAGATTTTTAGACAAACACACAAGCTACAATTTTCACCTTGGACATTAAGAACGGAGAGAAACAGCATATTTGAACTTTAACAATTTAATCCGGTAAAATACTGTCACGAATGTGAAATGTTGATGTCAACTATTAAAATCAACGGCAGAACAAAGAAATATAATTTGTTTTCATAAAACAAAAACGAGCCATAATATCGAATATTAGGGAAAAATAGCAATAAATGCACAGCACACAAATAGAAGGGAACGAATAACGACACGAATGAATATAAGTTTACTTATAACAGAAATAGATATATTGTGTACATTTTTATCAAAGCTGAGATTACTTTGGAAGTTTTTACAATGAAACGGTAGAGATATGAAGCGGTGATAGCTCCTAGCAAATCATTCAAACATAAATAAATTCACAAATAAATTAAATTTAATTCTCATTTGAACAATTAATTAGTTGAAAAAAATAAATTATAAAACTTGTATAAAACGAACTCACTCTTCGATTAATATTTACTTAATAATCGATCGAACAGATTGATGAATGTTTTATAGCAAAAATCTGCCATCTTTTGTTTCTTTTTATTTATACTTTCATCACATGATTTTGATTTCGTACTGATTCAATTCAATGAGAAAAAATTATTATTTTTTAATTATTAGAAATAATTTTGTTTCCATAAAACAAGATTTTTAAAAAATCAACATATATGCCAAAACGAAAATAAAATCAAAAATAGTATATTAAGAAACTAGTTTCATAATCGACGATTTTATCGCACGCAATCTGTTTAGAAAACGACCCGCGCAGCGGGGAGGTTTCTAAAGGATAAGTGCGATAAAACGTCTTATGAAACGAGTTTTTTATACTATTTTTTCTATTTTGCATTTTTTGTCTTGAAATTTTAAAAAATATTTTTTATGTTTTAATGTTTTAAAGAAAATTTCTAAAAATTTCAATTCAAAATAGTAAGCTCTGCGTTTCATCATATTTCTATATATTTTTTTGTTGCAAAACTAGCTTTCATAAAATGTGTATTTTATTAAAATATAGTCAATTTGATATTTTGTTATTATTACTAGTTATTTTAATTAATTAAAATATTTAACACTAATTTAGATTATTTTTTAATAATAAGATTAATTAGTAAGAATAATTTTATTTAAATAATTATTCGTTTTAACTTTCACTGACGTTTGTATAACCAATATGACCAACCTTGAAAAACAAAACTTTGCGTATCTTAATGAAGGCCATTTCGATACGCATTTGGGTATCGAAATTACTTTATTTTAGACGCAAAATAGAAAAATTACATTTTGCGTTCATTAAGTCTCGATTCATTTATCTCTATTAACAATACGTAAGCACTACCATTTAAAGTAATTTGGGACAAAACCGTTGGGCAATATATATGTCATTGGAAAGGTCTTGGATAATAGATGTGCGGATAATAAGATTTCTGGAACTTTGACGTTGTTTTTTTTATTATTTTGTTTGTAGTAATTATTTTCTTAGGAATTTTATTAACAATTTCTTTTTACAGTGGTCGAATTTCGGCTGTGCGATACTTGTTAATATTATTGAGGGAGCTACATGTTTTGATGTTTATGTTGATACATAGTACTGACATTAAGAGAAAACGTCGTTTTTAAAGAGTTGTTTTTATGGTTTTGATTCTTAATTAAGAGCAAGACGCAAAGTAGGGCTAATCGCTATACTGTGTTATATAATAAAAGGAGTTACGACAATGGTTTCGAATTCAAAGTGTAGCTGACATATATATACATATAGTAGTCGTGAATCATTACCAATGAAGATAATAACAACTTCAACTGTGTATATTTTTTAATATAAAAATATGTCTCAACGAATCAAGCTCCACATCCAACCAATTGTGTCTTATTCTGCATCTTCCGAAATGATATCAGTACGTCTGACGTTTGCAAGTCAGAAATTGGTCCAAGGGAATCTTTTAAAATTCTTATAAATTTCAAATATTCGTTAGATTTAAGTGCCAATGAATCTCAAGCTATATCGACCATATTATCTAGTTATCTGCTGAAAACATCCCGAAAGTGCATTTGGTACAACATTTTTACTGCCTCGTCGAGGTTAGATTGTGAAATCAATTCCCTGCAATTTCAGGCTCCATCACGCCAAACGGGCTTACCATTTCTTGTGCTTCGTGAGCAAAACTCAAAAATAAACTGATGGTAGTATCGGTCCTTCTTAAAATTCATTGTATTTGTTTCACAGTTCTAAGTACAGAAAAATTTGGCTATGGCAGCGGTTTTATCGAGAGAGCCTTTAGCGATAACAACTTTTTTTTTACATTAATCGCTAAGTTTGCGCTTCCAGTGCACACAATGACTCAAGCACCCTGCTAAGTTTTTCAAACGTTTTAGTTACTATCAGAAAGTCATTGAGGTAAACCAAAATGCACGATCTCAACTGAAGAGTAATTATTTTATCAATTAACTTTGTCATGGGCTGAGACGCGTTTCAAAATCTGAAATGGATCCTAATCAATATTTACAACGGCTGACCGAGGATCGTAAAATCAGTTTTTTTCTCAGAAACCTACGATCAGATCCAAATGAAAGCTATAGAAAATAGAGTGGGATAATTATTTCTATTTCTGGTTATAATAAATTGTATCGAAACTTATTATACACAAATGGTCCAAGTTTTTCCAAATTATGAATCAGAACTTGAAGTTCTTGCGATTTTTAGAATATCGTACAAAAACGAATTAGTTCCTTGTTGTACAAATTGTTGTAACTTTGCACATATGACACGGAAGTGATAAATCAGAAGTAGAGATGCACTATTATGGAAAACCACACTTAAAACTTTTGTTCTGAGTCTCATTAAAATCGAATAACTATAGGGTTAAAGCTTTTGATTTTAGAAACCCACATTTGTATGGGGGCAGCTTTACTCAATTTTATCACTGCGTATTTAACCACCAAAGTTTTAGGAACTTTTCTTTTTAAATTGACCTTGTAGTTTTTTAGGGGTTGTAGTTTGTAAGGTCAGTTGTTTTTGCGATATTCGGATAAACCGACACACAGACTTTTTTAATTTTTTACACTCCTTACGATCCAATAGTGGAGGCAAAATTTTTTTGTAGCAAAGATAACACTTCTAATTTTATAAAATTGTTTGGCTGTTGTGCGTCCGGTCGTGCATGGGATCTTGATAAAACTTTGGTATATAATCCGGGTTTACTTGAAAATGAAAGATCTGCATTCATTACAATATTACAAAAAATAGTGGGAGCCTTCTAACACCTGTTTATTAGTTTATTAGAGTCTTGAATAAAATCTAATCGTGTAAACTGTATCAAATGTATCAATTTGTAGTTTAAAAGGTTTTCATTGAATTGGATGAAACTTGGTACATACATACATTTAGTACGATTCACAACAGTTTTTTTATTACATTTTTTATTCGTACACCAGAATTTATGTCAGTTGGGATTTGGGATACTACACCTTCCTTTAATAAACTTTAGCAAAAGATGGAGATATATATGAGAAGGAACAGTTAAACTAGTGAGCGTAAATGGATTAAGTGGTAATAATTAGAAGTACGCGAAATCTATAACAAAAGCTAGCAATTAATTTAAGTATGTGATGGATATAAGCTTACTATATATGCACAGAAAATTTTGTTTCCAGAACTGTAGTGAATTAAGGCTATGCATCAGCGTCGCCAGCGAAAAGATCACTATGACTTAAGTCTTAAACATTTGCATTAATATTATTATATCGCCATTATTTTCGGGTGTGTGTAGGCATTAATCGTGTTAATTGTGTTTGTTTAGTTTTGTTGCTGTTAACCTAAATCAATGGGTTAACGTGATAATCGAAAGGATTCAGTGGGATTCATCATATTACCTAAGAAATCGGAATTTTCCCAACTATGAGGTAGATTTGTTTGTGAAAATTGAAGAGATAATATGGACTGACGGATTAAAACGGATGTAGGAATGGGCATCTTTAGTTTCTATTTGTTTATGTTTAAACCGCTCATTTTCTATCATTTCCTAGAACTACTTGGTTGCTGAAAAACGGCTACGAATTAACGGACACACAGTCCAATAGTCAATTGAGTGCCGTGCAAGTGTAATTTTTTTGCTAGTGCCAGCAGTAGTACCATACTGTTAGTCGGTACAACTTTATGCTGTTGGTTGGTCTGAGTAATATTTTACATATTTTAAAACATAAATGCTTGGAAAATTATGAAATATTTTAAACACAAACAAAAAATTAGTTTTTTGAGATTCGATCATGTTTCATTTGTAAAAAAATTTTTTTTCACAGCAGAAGTTAAAACATATATTATTTAACCCAGATTGCATTACTGAAACTCATTACAACAAGCTATTACTCCGTTTATATTGGGTCTACAGACATAACCATTTTATTGTATTTTATCAGTTTCATTTCTAATCAGAATAATTTTTTCGATGCGAAAAATCGTCCAAAAACGTGTTTTTTTTGGTTGAAAAATTGAAATGATTTCTCCAGGCAGAAATCAAAATCAACCCCCGGCACAGGTTCAACTTTGAAGAAGAGGGTAAGTAGAACCTAAACCGAAATGTTTGTGCAAATCGGAACTGTTTTTGCTGGATTATACAGTAAAATTGTCATTTACTGAACTATTAGTGGAAATTGGGAAACAAATTTTAAATTAAATAAAAGTAAAGTAAAATTCACGAAAAATTAGGATTAAAAAATATTTGTAAAATTACGATCGTAAAATTTTTTTAATTTTTTTTTATTACAAACCAAACAAAAGTTTTCTAGTCAGTCACTAACTAATTCGATAGTCAATCAGTGCAACAATAACAGCTAAACGAGTCGGTAGAAAATCAGGCAGTCAATCAGTCTATCAGTGAGCAGTTCAGTGCAAAGGCCATTAAAATAAGGTGAGTTCAAATAATAAAATGTGTTGTGTATAGTAGGAATTACAATATGCGTCACAACAACACATAAAAACCTTTTAAGACCAAGGTCCCACAACATCATGCCTCCTAAAATCTAAGGTGTTGATGGACGCAATTTTGTTTTCTTTTGTTGTTTTAAATTTTTTGTTTAAAAATGGACAACTAAACAATAAATCCCATTACATATAAAATGATTCACGTAGTGACATATTTCTTATTTATGTGGCGCACATTCTTCAATGATTAAAGCCCTATTGAGTTATATCAACATTTTGTTTGTTCGAGCAAGCAATAGCGAGCCAACATCAAGGAACATTTCACAGCTAAGATTGAGAGTGCTACCGTTGACCGAATGCAGCTCATCTGCCAGTCTCTAAGACTTCACCTTGACCAGTAATATCTCACTACTATTACTAGTGGTATGTGATATTTTATAATAGCAGGGAATGGAGTACATCGGCTTTTCACAGACGTAGATCAAAAATTAAAAAAAAAATCAATGAAAATTGATTTCTCCATGCGGTAAAACGCTTAATTTCTATTTTCCTAAAACATATTACTTCGGTCTGAAAGACCTAAGTATTACATTCATGAGCTCAAAGTGAAATTCTTACCCCCACTTTTTTTGACATTTCTCGACGTTTTAGGACCTCCTGATTCTAAAAAAGCAAAAAAAAAAAAATGTATGTCTGTCTGCCGGCCGGCCGGCCGCCCGGCCGTCCGCCGTCATTACCTACGCTGCAGGGAAAACCGCTGGAGGGATTTCAAAAAATTTTTTTTCTAAAAATAGGTATTCACAAGGGACAGGTCCGAAAGGACGCTGTGTTCGATTACTGTACCGGAAGTGTGTCAAAAAATCATTATGTGTGTCAAAAATAGCAAATTTTCATATTTTTGGCTTAAAAAACGTTCATTTTAAGTGATTACGAGTAGAAACATTAAATTTGGAGAGATTTTGATGGTAGGGATTGGTATGTGAGATCAAAAACTAGATTATTGCATTATAAGTTTGTCAAAAAAATGTTGTCAAGTGTGTCAAAAGAAAGATTTTTATTTATTTTTTTACCTAATTTTTTGGAAAAAAAATAAAATTGATTGTTTGTTTGAAATGAGATTTTATTATTATTATTGAGAATTATGGCATTATAAGTTTGTCAAAAAAATGTTGTCAAGTGTGTCAAAAGAAAGATTTTTATTTATTTTTACCCAATTTTTTGGAAAAAATAAAATTGTTTGTTTAAATGAAATTTTATTATTATTATTGAGAATTATGGCATTATAAGTTTGTCAAAAAAATGTTGTCAAGTATGTCAAAAAATAATTTCATTTATTTTTTAGCCAATTTTTTGGAAAAAAATGTGGCTGTTTTTAGATGTAAATGTAATTGAAAATGAAATTGAACATGGAAATTTTTGAATTTGTTATAGTTTTTGAAATATTTTTGGAATTTTGAAAAAGTTTGTATTTTTGATTTTGTAATAATTTTTGCAATATTTTTAGAATTTCGGAAAAAGTTTTAATTTTTTGATTTCGTAAGAATTTTTGGAATATTTTTAGAATTTTGAAAAATTTTTAATTTTTGATTTTATTATAATTTTTGGAATTTTGAAAAAAATTTCAATTTTTGATTTTGTATAATTTTTGCAATATTTTTAGAATTTTGGAAAAGTTTGAATTTTTAAGAATTTTTGGATTATTATTGGAATTTAGAAAAAGTTTCAATACATGATTTCATTCTGCTTTTTGGAATTTTGAAAAAGGTTTCAATTTTTGATTTTGTTATAATTTTTGCAATATTTTTAGAATTTTGGAAAAGTTTAAATTTTTAAGAATTTTTGGAATATTATCGGAATTTAGAAATAGTTTAAATATTTGATTTCATTCTAGTTTTTGGAATATTTTTGAAAAAGTTTGATTTTATTTAATTTAACAATATTTTTGGAACTTTGTAATTATAATTTAATTATAATTTAACGTATTGATATTTCGTGTTAGTTTTGTAAACAGATATAAATAATACTTGTACTTTAACGAAGAGTTATGTTTGATATACATCGCTGCCCAAAACTAAAAACCATGTCCTCGTGAAAGTTTTTTGCCGAAAACTATATCAAAATCCTTTACCCAGACCGAATTCTTGATATCTCAGAGCTGTGAGATTTCAGCCCCTCCATATTTTTGCCTTATCATCTCAAACTTTTTCTTTATTTAAATTCTTAGCTTTTATAAATTTTATAAAGGAATAATATTTAAAACAAAAAGTTTTAAATTATAAAATAATATACAGTTTGAATGAATATATTACTGAAATATTTATTGATCATCGAGATTGTAATGGTAATATGTATGGTTATGAATAAATCTTGGAGCATAAAGCATGACATGATTAGAAAAATTAATGATATGTTTTAATGAGCATATTTGATGTGCAATAATATTGAACGATTTATTCCTATCAGTTCAATTCAGACACTAAAGAGAACTCATATATTATGTAAGTTAATTCCTTTAAAAATCTCAACATAAAAATTATATTAACTTCATATTCTATCAAAATTTTCTAACATAATTTGAACAAAATTACTAACCAAATCCGTTGGGGGGTACTTTAACCAAATCTCAATCCAGAAAATGTTTACAATATAAAAATTACATTTAAGCTGTTTTGGTGTTTGGGGCTATTAAAGTCTAACATATTTATACCAGTCAAAAGTAGAAACTGAATTTTACAAAAATTAAATTAAAAATCCAAGAAAATAAAACTGGGAAATTTCTATAATGGGAAAGAAAAGTTTGATGAAACCACCATGATATGTTGATTTTTAAACTTGAAACATTTTGATTAATAAACAAAACAACGACTGACGAAGTGAAGCAATAAGGATAAACTTATTTTTAATGAATATCAAAATGTAAATCGATTTGACACCTACATAATTTCGTATTATAATGAATGTGGGTTTTTTTAAAAAATAATTTCTGGGAGTATTATAATGGTATATCATCATGTCAATGCTAACTCTATCAGAGAATGTACAACCTTAAGATTTATCTGGCTTTCTTATTTTCCATATTGTGCTTTTACCTCATAAAACCACAATAATAGGGGATTATTATGTAAGGTTTTTGTTAGTTTGAAAAATCCTTTCAACGAAAAACGGCAAGTCTTATTCAAGTTTGCCATTTTTCTAGGTTATCAACTCCTAATCCGTTTTCATGAAATGGAATTCTCAAATTTTTAGCCTAGCTAAGAACGCTGTTCCAAAATTACGATTTTTAGGTCGTTGCCGTAAGGTTTTTAATATCAAGCAGCTTCTTTTAATTTATAAGTCATTTATTCGTCCCTGCATGGAGTATTGTTCTCACATTTGGGGTGGAGCCTATGAAAGTAGTTTGAAATGTCTTGATTCTATACAATGGAGAGTTGTTAAATTGATTGGCAATTTAAATCTTACTAACGAGCTTGATTCCTTGCAACGTAGAAGAAATGTTGATTTGACTGTATTTTACAAATACCAAATGAATGAACGGGCCCGTGGAGATCAAATCGATTTTACCTGAGCCTGCAAACATTGCGCGTTACACCAGAGCATCAATAGCAACCCATCCTTTCACGGTTCGTGAAACAAGATGTATAACTGTCGCTTTTCAACTTGATTGTTTTAACAGAGTCTCGTACATCTCTGGAATGCCTTACCGGCGTGGGTCTTTCCTGATAATTTTAATCCTCAACATTTTTAAAATTAACGTGAACAAATTCCTCAAAGAAAACTAATTACTCTTGAGCCCTAGTTTCCCAGTTAGCATGGTATCTTCGGATATTCAAAGACGTTAATCTATAATTTATTATGGTTAACACTAAACATGCCTAACTTTGAATAAATAAAAGAAAAAATTTTGCTTAAACTCATTGTTCCAAGTTTCTGGTCAAAAGGTAGATAACATGGATTTATAGAAATTTAAGGTTCAAAACCGAAAAAAAAATTAGAATTAGAAAATCAGAAGAACCAATAAGAACTCCGAACCAGACAGGCTTACTTATTCCAGTGGTGTGGCATCACTGGCAGCCACGCCCAGATGTCGATTGGCAGATGGTGATCAGTCGCTAACGACACAACTCAGGTCTCTCCTTGTCTGTTACTGTTATTTGGTCATCAAGGCTGGTTTGATTGCGTAATTTGCAACAAAAAAAATGAAAAAACAAAAACAAAACATAAACAAAAACAATAACACATCAAAACACGAAACATTTAAAAAACAAAACAGCCGATGGAGACTCCGTCAACTACACTGAATTATTTTCAGAGTTAAAATCTAAAAGTATCTATGTTTCTGCTTTGAAGACTGGTGAAAATATTCTTAGACATTTGAACATGTGTTTGGAAAATCTTCATCCGGCACTGGAGAATAGCAAATTGTCGTAATAATTCTTTTGGGTCAGTGAAGAGCAAATGGAACTAAGGCTGTGTTCGCACGGACTTCTTTCTGTAAACAGGTACTGCAGAGTAGGCTACTACTTCTAGCGGTCTCTTTGGACCAACATCTCACAATGGATCTTCTACCAATAGTTTCGGTACAGCGCCACAAAGCAAACCCCATATAAGTCATAACAGAGTAAAAAAAAAAATTATAATCAAAAAACAAAAAAAACATCATAAATCCCTTAAAAAAGTAGGGCAAGTCATCCCGAAATCCAAAAGCGAAAAGGTTGCGTGTGATAATGTTTCAAATGCGTTTTTTTGTTTTTCGTAGGAAAATGGAGCGTTTCAAAAATCCACATGGATTTTCCAAGCAACACGCGGGTTTTTACCAGGTAAAATCATCTCCTTTGCTTGTGATCCTGTTGTATCCCTGTGGTACCACCAATTAAGACATTCCTTCACAGGGCACGTGTTGAGTGGGTTACTCTTTCGTGTATTATAATGTTGTGTTGTCGTGGTTTTGCTTCTCAGTGTTTAGCATGGCTGCTTTTAGTTCGTCTTGTCTCAGTCGTTTCATCATACTTGTGATGATCTCATTCAATATGTCGCAGTGGTCTTTTGAGTGCAGCATAAATTACATGAGGCTATGGGAAGTGATTAATTCTCCCATATGCTGCTAAATACTTCGAAGACATACTTCGTGCATTTTCAAACCTTCCGCATTCGACTAGTACATGCTGTGCGTTCTCAACCGTTCCCTCACAATAGAGGCAGTTTGGTTCTGTTACGTGTTCATACTTACAAAAGTACTTACGAAACATCCTTGGCCTGAGATCATCTCCGTCAAGTGATGGTTGATGTGACCATGTTTACTTGTTGTACATGCTTTTACGTCAGGAATCATCACAAAGGTCCATCGCCTGTTAGTGAAAACTTCCCCATTTTCTTGCTATTCTTTACATAATTATTCTTTTGAAATTGAGTCTGTACTGTAGCCTAGAATCACTCCAAGATACCTCAGGTGCATTCCAGATGTTATAAATAATACGTCTCACCAATCTGCAGGAGATCTTCAGGATACATTCAACCACTTGTCTGCTACTTATTAATACGACTTCCGTTTTGTAATCGGCCAACTCTGTATTGTTCAGCCATGTTTTAACGCTGACTATGGTCTGAGGTTCTTGGCTACAACAACGATGGCTTATAGGAGTGTTTGTGTGTAGGAATTACAATAAATATAAATATGTGTCACAACAACGCATAGATAGACAACCACTGTTATGATGGCACTGGGCGAGTTTGAATTTTAACAAATTAATTTGCAACAGAGAATATGATGCTAAAAATTGTGCACAAAAATCAATAATTCAGGAGCCCTACATTAAAAACAGAGTATTAAGTCTTGCCATGAAGAGCTGAGGCAGTCTGTATAAAGGAGGTCCTTAGAAACTGCGTAGTATCACATAAAAGTCTTTATATGCATCTAAAAAGCAAAGACGGATAAATTTTGTGTCCACCTATCTTACCAACTCTTACTCTTATAATACCAACAGGAGAGGTCCGTCACTTTTGGTGTACTTGGCTACTTGGCTACCGGAACTTCACTTCAGGAACTTTAAAGCGGTGGAACAAGCGAACATAAGCATTGCCAAGGTCCAAACCGATGAGTTGAAGCCATTGAGCAGCTCAATGGCGACCTTAAAACAACAGATTCCTTGAACTTTGAAGGTTCACAGCCAATAGGGAAAATATAACCGAATGGATTGAGTCATGACTATCAGCTCCTTTGAGTCCTACTTATCGCCAGTTGCTGATGGGATTCAGCTTGTTATGATACAACAGTGTTTGGATATAATATAAGATAGGCTCTCCAATGACTCTAATGACTTACATAGCTTTTGACCATATACCACAGGCCTGCAGAAACGGGAATGCTGTCTGTATTACAAAACCAGAGGAAATTCACTATTTTTTCATACTTCCTAAAGTTTTTAGAGAGGTTGATCGGCTGGCATATTATAGAAATGTCTGTCTAAATAAAAATCCACTAAGCTATAGAAAACACGCCTATCAAGCGGGAATGTCTATTGAATTATCCTTTCAAAAGAGGTCTCTGACATTACACAGGGACATCTTTGCAAACAATTAGAAATATTCTGGACATTACTAACAGTTGGTGTCGGAATACTGGTCTAACGATCAATACTTCCAAGGCACAAGTCGTTGCGTTTACCAACAAAAGGAAATTAAACAACTAAACTTTTCTATCAGTCGGTAATAAAATAACACATTAACACTCCAAGGAAGTGCAAACAATTTTGACGTAACAATTGACAAGCGGTTTTACCGGTCTGCTCAAGTTGAGACAAAATGCGCAGACGTACCTACAGTTATGTGGCAGTACAGACCAGTTTTTGGTAGCAAATGGAAGCTGACTCCAAAAATAATCTAGTGGCTGTATAAAACAACTGTTAGATCAACTGTGAGCTATGGTTCCCTTGCATATTTTTTGTGAGCTTTTATTGGGAATGTGATTAAAAACTGGAGCCATTCAACCAAGGGCTGTAGAATAAGCTATCAAATGGTATGGAGGAATTTCGAAGAGCAACAGAGATTTTTCCATACCTATTGATAACACAGTTGCCTTCACAAAGTAGTCGTGAGTTGTAATTTTGGGAAGTGCGACCAATAAGTTGAACATCTACACAGATGTATATCACTCACTGAAAATGGAACAAGAGGTGCGGTCTACTTCAGAAATCAAAATCTGGATCAACAAAATCAAAAAAGATCCATTAATCGACGAAATTAAAAACCCTAAGACAAAGAAGTCAGTTGTGGTAAACTGAATGCAACAGTTTATAAAACAGCTACCCGACTATCCATATGTTGAAACATCCCCTTATCAGGCAAGGACTACGAAAACCTATCTCATTCTGACTTGTATTTTCTTTGAATAAATTTTATTTGGTTAAAACCCACTAAAGTAATCTTCAATCAAAACAAGAATGTAGCTTATATTGTTCTCGGAGTAATACCATACGAACAATTATCATGTCCATCGATCAATCCGTTTATAAAAAGTTTGCTGCCCCTGGTATTCCACCTTTTCCACATTCCACCTAAATTAATAATGCCAGTACAAAACCACAATGTACAACTCAAAACAAATTTAGAACGGATCAAAATGTTAACACATTTTCACTATATCACAGTTTAAATTTATTAAATATTTTTCGTAAGAGCACAACAAGCGATTCAACAACCCTAACTCAAACTATATTTGGACATAGACATAAATAATTTGATTTTAATTTCAAAGCATTTCTCCCTAAATCACTCTGTTGATTACAATATTTTGTGAATTTCAAAAATAAACATCTATTCAGCTATGAAAACATTCGCAATTCATATAACGACCAAAATAGTAATATCATATCCACGCACACTATAGTTACTAAAGGCAACAAATTAAAACAAAATATTAATCCATATAACATTATTACATAATCATCATCACCATTAATTAAAGTTTTATTTTATTTGAATCCTGAAACTAAAATTATACATTTTGATTAGCTGGCATTAAGTGATCGAAGCGGAAATTAGGAAAGAAACAAACACACCTACGATGTCATTAGAGAAAGCGAATTGGGATAGGAACGATACGTTATTATTGATTGAAGCTTTCAAAGTTCATCAACATAAGAATTTAAAAGGACAAAATTTATGGCAGAGCTTAAAGGACTTTTTGGATTCAAATGGTGTGCATGTAAGTTTTACGAAATTGCTTTTACAGTTAGAATTGTTTTTGTTGGACTATTTTATTTTTCGAAAACAGTAGACTGGTTGAATGACATTTGAAAAAATATGAAAAATTGAAACGACAATGATTTTTGTAGTTTATTTTAACCGTTTTCTAATTTACCAAGAAATATATTTTCAAAAGAATCAATAAAACTGTGAGATGTGCTGCCCTATAGTTCCCATGGCACTCTGCCATGCGAATGCAGTTGGATTTTTGGGGATATTAAGGTATAATTATTTCATACTATCTGTTTAAAGGTTTTGATTATCTGAGTTTTTGTATCTCAGTTTTTGTGCAACATAGCTTCATTTAGTTTTTCTTAGATCATTTTAATGATCTACCTAGATATGTCTACCTAGTCTGTTTATCGTAGAAGTAGCTGATTTCTGACTGTAGTCTGCCAGAAGAAATTAATGACAACTTAAGGAGTTGATTAATGCGATTGCATATATCTTTTTCAGTTTCTATAGATTTTGCTAAAATACCACTAAGTTATACTAATTTATCGTCATCAACGCATCATTAATGGTGATTGGTGTGATCACGTTGGTGTTCAATCAACTAGTCTTTGTTCTATCTGATGTTGATTTTGAGACCAAGCCCAAGTTCAAGGGTTGATAGTTTTCATATTTTCTGCTGTAAGAAAACAAGTCTGTGAAATTAGGACTTGTATATTTAAGCTTTCGCCTGCTACTGTGTGGTACTACGAGGAATAGTAGCAGAATAGTATACGTTCTTATCCCACGCTTGAGTGGTTGTAGTATTTATAATGTTACTGTCTTTTTGTATTGAATTTTGTTTTCAAAATCCTGATACATTTCTTTGATTAGATTAATTATTCTTTTCAGAATGTCTATTTTGCAAAGTGATTTCCAGATAAAATATAGTGATCGAGCAATTAAACGAAAACAAAAATTGACAGGGAGAAAATTTACAAATTCTTGTGCTTCAATGCGAAATAGAATGTGTGATTTATCATGTTACACGTAGTCCTACTACCTTTTAAAATTTACAACGGTTTCTTCTTCTGCCATTACTGCCGCCTACCTCTAGTGAAATCAGGGTTTTGTCTTTAATAAAAACTAACAGTAAAATTTTAAACCAATTGTTGCTTGTTTGTACAAATTTTTAGAGGGCCATATTTTGAAAAAAAAAAAATCTAGGAAGCCATTCAGACTTTGGTCTCCATCTCATCTTTCTAATCGATTTTCTTGAGAACTTTAAATTCTATTGAACTTATATTTCGAATTAATGCCATAAAAGTGTCATGGTTTTCTTTTGTTTCCTTTTAAGAGTTCATTTGTTTCCTTTATCCCTTCATTTGTTTACCGAGAATTAATTTGTTTCTTTTTAATGAGCTATAAATTGAATGGGAAAACCTAAAAGTTATTTTAACGACATTCCGATAGGTGTTAGTAAAGCAGATTTTTTAAAATACCAAATGTTTTAGGGTTCCGTACTTTACAAAAGTAAAAACGGTACCCTATTGGGGTGACTTTGATGTCCACTCGAATTTCTACATAATCGATTTACTCACAAACTATAAGTGCTATCAAGTTGAAATTTTCTACAGTCTTTAAATGTGTTTTCCCACGCCTACTGAATCGAAAAAGATAAAAATATTTCAAAAACAAATTTCAATGATTTTCGACTGCTTAGTTTTTTAGATTTGCCAAAACGAGTGTTTTTTCCGTTCCCCCTCCCCCTCCCCTTTAACTTCGAACATTACACAAGCAAAAATTTGAAAAAATTCATAGTTATGAGCAATGTTGTAAAGATTAAACGAAAACTATAGCGGTCGGCTCATCATTTCAAATGTTATTTCAAGAGGGTTGAGGGTGAACATTTTGATAACAAATTATTTTTGACCTAGTCGAAAGAACCTCATATGAAATGTTAAATTTTTTCTGGTCTAAAACAATTGTTTTTGTAATTTTCAAAAGCGCAGTTTTTGAGTTATGCTCAAAAATGTGACAAAGCCGTATTCAAAATTTTTGATTTTTTTCTAATATTGCCTTACATTACTGTACCTGCATTTTATTTTATTTTCGTTCTCTTAAGTTTGGATATATTAGAAAAGTGTTGTTTAAACTTTTCGAGCCCCTTAAATCAATACATTATTAAAAATTATTTGTTGTTCCTGTGGCGTTCATGTAGAGGAGCGTTGCCAAGCTAATCAGCTTCGAATATTCACCACGGTCATTCGCAACGGCGAAATAATTACCATGGCAGCCGATTTTTTTAAGGTAGTTTATTACGTCCGTCTCCTATTGCAGCCGTGGTCTACCTTACGGTCGCCCACTCCCTGAGGTACTAACGTACATTTTTTTAATCATTCCAGACTATGAGTCGACTCGTAGAACATGCCCAAACCAAGCAATCCTGTTGGAACGGATACAGCCTTTTATATCTAGACCCTCTAGAAGGTCTCTAACCTCAAAGTTATATCACGTTCTATACTCCCCATCGCCTGTATTAAGTGAACCGAAAATGTAGCGTAGGATCTTAAGATAAATACAGATAAATGCGATTCGTCATTTTGTGTAAGGGTCCACGTTTGTGACCCATAAATCACAACCGGTCTAATTACGTCTTGTATAACATCAGTTTAGTGTTAGTTGATACATACGGCAATCCAAGAAGAGGTTTGATTGAGTATAAAGTTCGTTTACCTGCAGCGATTCGAGCGTTTATATATGTAAGTATGCTGTTGTTTGAGTCAAGCATGGATCCCAAATATTTAAAAGATTCAACTCTCTCAATTCGTTCATCGCCGCACATCAAATCTTTCTTCTCAGCCTCTCTTGAAACATTCATATGTTTGGTTCTATCGTAGTTTATTTGAAGACCAATTTCCTAGCATCACTCTCAAGCAACTTGAAAGCCTCACTCATAACAGCTGCACTTCGGCAGAGGATGACAACATCATCAGCGTACGCGATCATCTGTACTGAGTTTATTGAGAAGTTATTGTTGTTAGTTGGTAGTTTATTTTGACGGCACACATATTCCAAGGCTAGATTAATTAGTATAGGCGAGATAGCATCACCTTGTCTTAAACCGGAGTCGACTTTAAAAACTTTGATATTTTGTTCTCTATACTCGTACCCAGCATTGAGAGTTCTGTACTGTCATTTTGCATAGTGAAACCAATTTACCAGGTTACCAGAAGCAACCTTTTTACACGCTTGTATAGCAAGCCGCTTGATCTAAGACAGACGCCCGCTCCCTAGATAAATTAAGTTAACATTTAGTAAAAGTTAGTAAGCTGCCCGCAATGTTCATAATTTTCTACCCTGAGAAATTATGAGTGGCCACAGCTTGAAGGAATTTTAGACCCCGTGCTAGGAACTACATAATAATTTACTATATAATAATTTACTACATAATAAATTTGAAAATTTATTGACATTCTTTGCTGTTATCATTTACAAAAATTTACAAAAACTAAAAGGAATTTTACAACAAATTATAATTAAATTGCTATTGACTAATTGCTGCTAACGACATATGAGCTAGCAGGAGATATTACATATCGGTAACAAAATCAGAGAGCTATCACTAGATGATAGCTTAAGGGTGCTGGCAGATGAATTGTGGTCAGACCACAGTAGCTCTCGCACATTGAAAAAAACATGTTCTATTTCCAATCGAAATGCAGTTGTCTCAACCTCACCGTGCGGTCAGATATGGCGAATTGAACTACGAAATTCTTTCAATAACTGTACATTTATAGAACGATGTAGTTGAGACAATCAAACGAAATATTTATATGAAAATAAAATATAGTTCAATTAATTTCAAATACTTCAATTTTAAAATGAAAAATTTATGATATAAGACCAAAGAAAATTTTTTTCATGGAAATAGTTATTAGCTTTATTCAACTACTGTCATATTGGATGAAACACTATTTTTTAAATAAACCTCACTATGTTGTGAGATGAACTTCGAGATGAAGTTGTCATTACTTCAACTTTTTTTCAGTGCCATCTTAGTTATTAAAACTTTCTTGATATTGGCACGCTATTGCTTTCTGGAAGAATCTAGTTTCCATATAATTATATCTTCTTAAATTATTGAGGAAGACAGTGCGTCACATGATCAAGGAACATGCTACTAACTGGATTTTGGCAGTTAAGTTTTTATTATGTTCGTGCAAACTTTTCTAAAAGATTTGCTTTTAAATCTTATTTTATTTTTATTTACTCTTACCTATGCACGAAATATTCGCCTATATCGTATTATCTACGTATCCTATATCGTATTTTCTATTCTTAAAAAAAACAGAAAAAAAAATTTAAAAAAATCGTTGCGCTCGTTAGCATCTTAGAACGCATGTTGTGTTGGGAGTTGGGACTTTAGCCTTAAATTGCAGTTTTGAAATTACATTGATTCCAATGAATTGACACCAATATCATTTCAATCTTTCAACTTTCAGCTTTGGGTGAATATTTTGGTAAATAGTGAATTTTTTGGGACCGTTTCTTCGATCCAAACTCGATTACTTTATTTGCATGATCATTTTTCTAAATTTGTGCTACTCAAACCTCTACGAACGCAACGTCCCAGAAGATTAACGCCTTCTTAAAGAGTGAACAGTTCTTGGACTCCAAGTACAATGGAGTTCAAGATTTTCTACATAACGACAATGGCAAACAAAGGTTGACTAAATCATTTCAGAGCTTATTATTTGATTTCAATATTCAACATCTTAGAACAGGAGTCTACAAACCTTAGAGTAACGCATCAGAAAGGGCGAAAAACCCGACCCTCGCTGCCATTCGAGCATATGTGAAGAGTATTCTCGATGAAACGGTTAATGAAGAGCTGGATTGTTTGGATCATCGAGCTATACTCGTGTTCAAGCCAACCTTAAGTCTGCTCTCGACAAATCTTAAAAACAGTACAATCAGCGAACTTGGATAAGAACATTTGTACCTCAACAACGAGTCTTTGTCGGCAACATCATTTGAGTGACACAACTAATAAATTTTCCACAAACCTAGCACCAAAATTCATGTCGGCAATGATTTAATCCGGGATTAGCAATGTATTGTATAAATGTAAAATCCTAGATGGTAAAATCATCGGAATTTATCATTCTAAGAATATTAAAATGTAATCTTTCTGTACTACTTCTTACAGCTTTCTTCGTTTCTTTTTCATTCATTAGGGTCCATTTTACATTTCCGGTTTAGATCAGGGCTCTGACAATACTAAGCCGTTTACTAGTTCCTGTTCAATCCCTGATCCACGATATTCGCGCTGTTTAAGCTGATTCAGTGTTCTCAAGATTCTTCTTCATGTTGTCGATCTCTCTGAGTTAAATTTTAAGTAATAAATGTTTTAGTTTATTATTTGTATTTAATTCAGTTGGTTGTAACGACGCATTCTTGCAATTAAGTGTATTAACTTTTAATGGCCCCCAAAAATATCGCTTTTTTTGTTAAATAAAATAATAAAAAACTATCTTGTAACAACGGCTTATATTTTTGAAAAAATTCACTTGGGCGAAACGAAGAGCTAAAAAGAAAAGAGAAAAATATATGTCGCAGTTGATATTCTCCATTATGTTAAAAACAAAATCAGATTGCGTTTGATTTTCAATCGAACAAGGTCTGTCAGAATTTAAATGTAAACAAAAAGGGCGAGCAGCTGTTTAGAATTTGATTTTTAACTTTAAACAAAAACATAATTAAGTATAGTGCTAATTGTTTAAGTGAATCTTTATCAATCGTTTGGTTTCGGAATCTTTATCAATCGTCAAGTGTTTCTTCCAATAATCTAATATGTACTATATGGGTAGTTCTACACACGAAGGAAGAAAATTGAGCTAATTATGGCACGACATGTTTTTTGCGTATAAGTTCTAGCAAATAGTTTTAGTTAAAGTTGATAACGTTCTTTCAACTTTCTGGATGTGAAAAAAATACATGAGTAAAAATTAAAAATATCCTTACTGCTAAATTAACTCAAAATTATCTCAAAAGACAATATAAACATTTATCTAAGTCAAATCCTGCTTTTAAATCTTTCAGGGGATTGAGACCAGGGGACTGATATAATTTATTAGTATTTTTCTTAAAAATGACAAAATTACGTCTAATAAAAAAATAAACGAATTCTATGCCAAGGAACTACATATTCACGACGTATAAAACTATAAAATTAGCTGTAATTAAAATACTTTTTACGAAAATACTTGCCAGGGGACTGATAATGTGACAAACACGATCTTGCTAGCAATGATGACTGTTTTGGTTGATAAAACCTCGGACCAACTAAAACACTTGCAATATTATGTTTATTGTACTTTAATCAATACCTGTGACGAGCGATAACTTGATCGAAATATAAATTCCCGATATTTTCAATGTGTTTTGATTTGGCAGGAGAATGATAAAAAATTCGAGAGACAAACTTTAATAGGATATATCTTAAATGAAATATAGAGTACTTTTATAATTATTTACATATTGCCAACGCATTATTATTTAAAATTATTACAGTATCAATTTGTCTCTACACACTTAGAATCATTGATTATTTAGTTTACAGCTTTGACGATCACAAGGGGACACACCAGGGAACTGATAATTTTACGTTTTGAATCATATTTTTTTTAAGAAATATATATCGAAACGGGTTTATTTTGGGTGTCCTGCTAGACATAGTTAAGGTTTAAAATTTCATTTGAAAAACAATTGTTTTTGTATATTAATATACGAAATAAGCCATGCCGTCCAAAATTCCCATGTTTGTAGAACTACACACATAAGTTCGGTGACGTTTATCTTGTTTAACCTCATGACTTTGTTCAAAATCTGAATTATCTTCATATTCTGAAGCGATAGAGTTATATTTGGTTTAGCCATATCAATAATGACGTCTATCAATTTAAGAAAACGTAAAGCTGTTAAGATCGCTCGACCATATAACTGTATGGCACAGAAGTATGACAAAACGGAACAGCTTGTGTATCGAGTTCTTCTAATTCGAATAAAAGTGCTTAAAATTGAGAAAGTTTCAAATAGTTACGTGACCGGGCGATTTTAAAATGAAAAAAAATCTTAAATTTGTGTGTATATCCAGGTCAAAAGGTTCACAAAAATCTGTAGTTATATTCTGTTATGACTTACACAAACTCAATAAAATTAATTATTAATTAGTTGATATGCATATATCAAAAGCGACTTAAAGCAGTAGCCAAGCTATTGAATTTAATTACTGAGTCGACCGAGTAAACCCTAAACTACCACCACAACAATTTATCTCAATCGCCTACTAACAAAGTTTTCAGAAGCGAGATTTGACAAAAATAGAACTGTATTCTATTAAATGAAGGTGAATCAATGGACACTAAATCTCTAATGCTGTTAGAAAGAGCTCTCTGTAAAGCTACTCAACTAAATAATTCCACAAACGAGTCTAAGAAGTTTCTTGAACTATATTCGTTCCAGTAGAACAAGTTTAAATTCCGGAGGCAGCAAAGCGAAAAGTATCGCAGTAAGGAGTTTTCACTTTTAAGATTAATTTTTAGATTTCAATATTCAGCCACCGGTTATTTATGACCTACATGATGTTATAACAGGTCACGCGGTCACTACAGCTAGTTGGTAGACAATTCTTACTATGAAATTTCACCCACATGTTAAAACTTTCCAATCATCCGTTAAAACATTTTCCAATCAATATCGATAGCAAATTTCAAGGGGTACTAAAAATTTTTTCGGACAATCCGCTAGTTCACGTGAAACCTGGTGGTATCCATTTGCAAAATCAATTGTACAGAAGAATCTAGATCTTCTTAATTAGTCAAGGAATTCTCTGATACTTGGCAAAGGAAAAACGGCAGAAACTGTAATATTATTGAGTTTTCGATAGTCAATGAAAATCGTCCATTTTTTTCAGAATTTTAGGACTTCTTTGGAATACCTAGTAACGGAAAATTCCAGGAAGATACAGAATCTTCTATAGAATTTATCTCTAGTACTCTCTTCTTATATTCTTTTTATAATATGCGTGGTTTAATTTAGACAGTATATGACGGTCTTAACAATAGTTATCCCACCAGCAGGTCATTCACATATTTTTAATAAAACAAAACTATAAGGATTGCAAAGGTGAAAAGTTAGGAGTAATGCATTGCATTTTAATTTTTTATCTTAATATTTCAGTACACATTGAATCACGTCAAAGGAAAATGGAGAGGTCTTCTGCGATCATTTAAAAAAGTAAAATGTCGCATAACAGATAATAAAGACCAACAATACGCTACAAAGTTTATGTATTTAAAACAAATGGAAGAAGTTTTCGATATGGAATCAAAACCACAAAATAATTGCTCTAAAGTAGTCAACTCGTTGAAATACATAGACTCTAGTCTATTGTCGTGTGAGCTTGAAGAACAATTCCAAACCCCTTTAAGCTCACGTAACATATGTGCAAATGATAAAATAAATTCTTTCGTTACGAATCATATCGAACAGAATCACGAGCATCTAACATCCAACTCATTCAACGATGATAACATTAAATATATGAAGTATTACATCCAGTTGAAAGAAACCGAAATAAAACTGCTAAAACACAAAATACGTCAACAAAATCATTGTTTATATCAGAATCAACAGGAAAGAAAATGCATTAAGCAGATTCAGTTTAATGTTTTGAAGGAGTTACGAAAGATGAATAAAATTCTCTTAAGCATCCAAGTAAGTTCTTCAAAACAACAACCATAATTTATCAAAACTATAATGTTATTTTCCCTCTTCAAAATGATAATCAACAAAAATACATGGGGATGATCATAAATTAAAATAAATAAATTTAATTAAATTAAATTGACTTTTGCTGTTTTCTTTTGTTTAAAGCTTTTAAATTTTTAAATTCGTTATTTTCAAAAAAAAACGTTCGAAAAGTTATGTCATTATACTTTTTACGTTTTTTTGTTGCTTATTATTATTCAATTTGATTGTAAAAAATTTTTGTTGTAAAGTCAATACAAGGAATGAGTAAAGAACTTTTAATTATTTTCAAAGAAAAGTTTCCAACAAAGTTTTCTTTTTATATCACTTAATTTTATTTAATAAAAAGCGTTCGGGTTTAGTTAAGATGATATGTGTTGTTATTAAGATTGGTTTTAGGATCGAATCAATATAAATGTTATAGGACAGTAACAAAGTTATAGTAAGAAAGCTCTCAATTAAATTAACCTTTTCTTGAGATTAGAAAAGTTTCGTTTAACTAAATTATGAAGCAATAAACATTCGAATTGGTTGATTAATCATTAAAGATAGGAAACTAAGTTTTGACTATATTTAAATTAGTTGGTATATTATTATTAGATTAGATTATTATTATTGTTCAACAATCATCCGGACCAGAAACGCAACACTTTTTTTCGCAGCTTGTGTTGCTATTTGCATTATTATTTTTATGCAGCGATTGCCCGGACCAGAGGCGCAACATTATTATTGTTATTGTTGGAATTAAATCTAGTTTTTAGTTAATATGATCGGTTGAATTAACGTGAATATAAAAATATGGATCCGATGCAATCATGGGGTGAGGTGAGTGAAACCTGTATTTAATCTTTTTTAAATGTAATGTTTCTAGTTATATTAGTGTGTGGTGATCTCGGTTTCATCTCGGTTCGTCCCTGCTCTTTGTTTTCCCTATTTTACTTCCATTTTCACAGTATCATTTGCATGCATATCTGATTATTTGTACTTAACAGGGGGAAATTACTTCTCGAACACACAGGGCTGAAGCTTTCTGGAACAAAACCTCGCTAGGCACGCAGTCCTCTGATTGCTTTCTGTTAGTGACCTATCTATCAGGGCCAGTGTTCATTACGCTCTCTTAGTTTTCGAATTCGAACTCTTTTTATCAAACATTTGCAACATTTCAACGGGTTATTCATTAGTTTCTCCATTAACGTTTCGTGTAAGTTTCTAGTATCGGCATTTTGTCTGCGGTATTGGATTCCTTCTTCGACCAAGCACTAGCATCCCCTTATCAGGGAATATTCCTTAAAAGTTGAGAGTGCCTCTGATGACTGAATTAAGCTTTTAGAGTATATTTCAGTTGTCTATCGAATCTTTTGACTATTCCATATTGGGTTTTGGATTGTAAACCGTCATCCGTAGTCTGTGAAAACCAATGATGTTCATCAGCTCTTGGAGTAACATTGATTCAAAATTCGCTCCGTGATCAGAAGTTATATTTAATGGCACACAAATCTAAAAATGTGATTGGCAATGAAGCTATAGCAACTGTTTCAGGTATTCCGCCTTCTAAACGTCAGCATTTATTAACGGAGAGAAGAATCGTTTTGTACCCATATATTGGATGTTGCTGTAATTCCTGGATGTGATAGATTATGTAATAAATCGAAAATTGTTCTTCTCAGGGGCTCAGGTAAGTAAAAACGTAACGAATCGGTAGAAGTCTCGCACCAAATCGGTTATTTTTAGAATGATTTTTTGATAAAGGTTCCAATTTTCGTTTGTATCCTACAACTTTTGGGTCTTGAATAAGACTGATAAGTCGATAAGGGAAATGAAGTCAAGATGACGTGCCTGGCAATGACTACTCTCTGTCTTTGAGGCAATTGTTGTTACCAGTAACTTATTTCCGATAATTAACCGTGGAATAGAGAATACTTTATTTTACTGCATTTATTCTCCTGATCAATTTTCCCTATAATTTATTCCCCAACCAATGGAATAAATAATGGAAAAATTTTTTTTCCAGACGCCGGAATACTGTTTGGGGAAAAAAATAAAACTGCTATAAAATGTTTATCACCTTTTTCCCGGGAATCATCAGAATTAGGCTACAGAGGTTTGTGGTCAGTAAACACTGTGAACAAACGACCCTCTACAAAGTAACGAAAATGTTTTATAGCTAGAAAAATAGCTAACAGCTCGCGGTTAAATGTAGTGTATTTTTGCTTGGCAGGTAAGTGCTTTTTGGAGAAATATCCTAGGGTTTGCTAACATCCTTTATTTAATTGTTCCATTACTGCTACCGTTACAGTACCTGAAACATCCGTTTTGATACAGAAACTTGTATATTGTCATCCATTATGAGCCAAGAGTGTGCAGTTTACAAGTGCCAATTTTACTTGGTCAACGATTATATAGATAGAGGTCAGATAAAATCTGACTTTTTTAATCATGGCTAGTTCAGCGAGATAGCCGTAAAGTGGAGCTATTAGTTCGGTTTAGAGTGGTATAAATTATGTGGTAATAATTTACCATGCCCACGAATCATTAAACTTAACGAACTGATGCAGTCTGTAGGCTGAGGAAAATCTTGGATTGCAATGATTCGATTTGGGAAGAGTTTTACGCCATCCTTTGTGATTTTATGGCTCAAAAAATTAAGAGATTGCACTCCAAATACGCACTTCGAGAGTTTGACTTTAATATCGAATTCAGTGAATCTTTTGAAAAGTATGCGTAAGTGATTTTGGTCCTAAGGGGAATTACTTGCCACCAAAACGTCTTCGATATAAACAAAAATGAAGTCTAGTCTTTTGACCACTTCGTCCATTCGTGTCTGAACTGAGTTTCCAAGACCATTAGGCATTCCAAGGAATTTGAAGAGACCAAAAAAGTTTGAATCCTCGCACGGTCTCCAGTCATTTTGTTCTTTCTTCAGAAGAGAAGGCCCAATCAGTCCACGTGCAAAATATCATCTTTGGCTATTTTGAACTTCGTAGCCTCCAGTCGCCGTGGTCACAAAAAAGGTTCAAAGGCTCTACTGTGGTAATTCTGTAGACCATGTTGTGTTTGACTGAGACATCGAATTTAGGCTCCTGAGTAAAGGTTTGGTAACCTGAAAGGATTTTTCGTAGATTCCCTGAACGTTAAACAACCGTAGTGATGGATTGTTATCTTAACAGGAAATAGTATTCGCTACCAGATATCACTTTGGCTAGTGAAATCTCACTGATATTTCCAATGATATTGTATGCGAAGTTGTCACATCCGTATATAATAAATTATAAAAGAAATTTACACAAAAACTAACCCCTTTATGGCTCTAACCTTAGTTACCTGGAAGTTACCACAAATGAAGCTTGGACTGTTAATCTCTCTACCGTGCAGAATAAAATAAAATAAAAATAAACTAAAATAAACTAATTGAAATAGCTGATGTTGAAATAGCTGATGGTAATGTAACATTAGTTGTTGGTGAAATTGAAACTTCTTCGCAGAACCATATTTTAACCAACTTCGAAGTATCAGATTCTGGTATCAAGAAGTTATTAATTATATGTTACGTTAACTCTTATTCTCCATTAGTTGCTATTGATTAACCGTAACCGTAACATCACATTCAGCATTATGTTCGCCAAATCGCGTATTTCGTTTGTTAACGAATCTATTTAAATGAAAAATTTACCACAACTATAATTTACAACGGTTAAAAATGAATTGTGTAAATTATTGTTGCTTTTGTTTACTTAAAAAAAATTGCCGTTTCAAGTTACAATTTAGCCAACAATTACCTTAGAAAGATGGAGAAACTACACATATTAAATTAAATCTACTGTTATTTATGTATAAACTTAGAACATTGGTGACAGTGGAGAGAATGTAACTTTTTAACACGGTTTTAGTTGGCCAAAAATGCCTGGAGCTAGAGATTGAATCTTTACAAACTTTTATAATAAAATTAAATAAAATATAATGAGTTTGGACTTGGTCAACAGGTGATAAAATAATAACAAGTCAGAAAAACCCAAATATAGCCAAACAAATATTTGCGGTACTCTTGGTGTTACGTGAAAAAATAATCTAGATAAATGCAAGTTTATGGTTTATAATGGTAACGTTAGATTTTTGCTTGAATACGCATCACAATGCTGGTCATTTTACTATGACAATAATCTGAGTTAAGGGTGTTCATCGCATATTTTAAACTTTTGCACTCACGAGTCTGGTTTTTGCTCATTCATATCACTTTTCCTATAAAAAGTTGGATCGACTTAAGCTTCAGAAGTATCTTGAAATAGTTGATGTTATTTTTGTCCTTCAACATTTTTACTGGTGTTATTAACTCATCCTCGATTTTGGAAGATGAAATATCAATAAGAAATTTTTAGGATTGATTTTCATCGCACAGAATATGGTAGAAACGAGATTGTCACAAAAATGCTTGATGTTGTAAATAAATACGTCTATGGTGTAAGCGGAATAGAGCTGATCTAAATTTCGAGAATTTCGTGATTTTTGGCTTAAAGACTTATTTTCAAAGATTCATAACTTCGGTTCTGGTAAAGATAGAAATTTTTTTTCTATTTTATTTTAAAGTTAAAAGATGGAATTAAAAAAAAAAGTGTTATATATTGTTATAAACAAATAAAATGTTAAAATCGATTTTTAGCCACTATCTAGCAAAATAAAAGTGTTTGTGTGAAGTCACTTTGGTTTTATTAAAGATAGAAACTTCTAGTTTGTTTTATTTGAAGGTTAAAAGATGCTAATTTACAAAACAAATTAAAATTAATAAAAGTTATTAACAAATTCCTATTGTTATAAACAAATAAAATGTTCAAACCGATCTTTAGTCATTGCCCCACCTACCAAATGAGTTTTTAGTATCACCATCCTATTCTACATTCAATTTTCTTTAAACAACGTATATTTAATTAATGGAGAACCGATTTTTACTGTTAGAAATAAATTAATTTATCAAGCGCGGACGACAAAGCATTTCATAAATTTTAGTTATATATTCTCGTCATCCTGTTTGTCCTCCGTCATCCGACAAAACATTTCATAAATATTAGTCACAAATTTTCGTCATCTTGTTTATTTATTTAATAACAATTTGCATAACTGTACAAACCATACAGAAGAATGATCTATTTTTATTTTTATTACGAAGGCAAGCATCAAATTTGAAGCAAAAATTACATGTATTAGTATTTGAAAAAAAATTATCCTGCTGATAACTGCAAATTATTTTTGTTTTTTTTAATAATAGTGCGTTATTAGTCTTAATAGCATAAAATAAGCGGCGGTTAATTTCATTCTGTTGCACGATTGCTGTGGTTCACAATATTTGTATTTTATTGGGCCATTGTTTAATAATATATTTTAAATTTTCGAGCAAAATAAAATTGATTAATTGCGAACCCAATACAACGTTTTATCCTTCCGACTGAGTAAAACTATTAATTTAAATTAAAATATTTTAAAATTCATTGGTAATTGGTAAAATTCATTCAGTAAAACGAATAAAAAAACATTGAATTTTAAATTATTTTTTTCAAATTCTAATTCAGTTCAATTTAATCGTAGTAGTCTTTGCCTTTTTCATTATTCATGAGAAACATGCGAATTAGTTTAAATTTATTGTTTTCTATATAATCAAGTTAATTGATTTGATGACATTAAACACTTAAATTTGTCTGATTGTATTTTATAAATGATTTGATTTATTTTATAAAAAAAATCAACAAAAAAATTTTCACACTGATTAAATAAAAAATAATGAATTCAAACTAATGCGAATGTTCTTCTCTCGAATATTGAAAAAGGCAAATGCTACTATGAATAACTTAAATTGAAATTTCAGAAGGTGTTGAAACGAAAAAATATCATTCAAATATTGATATAAAAAATCATACGATACACATCAACCTAGCACATCGATGAGTTACAAAATCAAAATTTGTTTGTTAGACATTGACCACTACAAGACACTCCAAAAGCTAATTTGTTCTTTATCATGTTAAATAAAACGTTTTATCAAAGATTCGTGAAAAATACTTCATAACTTTAGACTATAATCTTGCGATATTCTTAAAATAATTAAAAAAGCTGTTTAACTGGAAATGACAATCTGGAAGTTTGCAAAATTACTATAGACATTACAAAAACCTAAATGCATTAAGTTTCAATAAAATTGAATGTCAGAACTGAGTGTTTAAAGTTGAAGAAGTTTGAAATAAAGAATTTTTCAGACGATGCACTCACTGTCGTCCCCTGACCCCTTTGTCAAATTTTCGAAATAATTCAGATCGTCAATATTCAAGTATACCCGGATGCGTTCGTTTGCAGCTCATTTTCATACAAAAGTGTCCTCAAGATCTCATGAGTTTTCGTAACGCATATAACACGTAGATTTTCATATTTTCCTTAAAAACTCAAAAACTAAGATAGCAATTGTTTACACCAATGCCAATATAAATGCCTGACATGTTAAAACACAATATGGTAGGTCAATCACCTTGATATTATTATTTATTCTCATTTGCAAGAGATGATTTTCAGTTTTTTAAAAACCACTAAAAATCCAATGATATAATTTCGGTAGAAAGGGCTCTAAATTACGTAAAGATACATCGATTGTGACTATTTCTATTGAAATCGAGACATTCGGTGTCAAGAAAGAATTGTACAAAATTTGGGTTACAGGGTTACACACACACACATACAAACTGCCAGCTAAAAACAGTTTAAACAGCTTCAGGAAATTATGAAATGTAAAGATATATCATAAAAATTCAGATTTCAAAAATCGACCCAAAAACGATAACTTCCCATATATCGAGAAGTTAAAAATTAATATCAATCATAGCTGATAGCTTAACGTTTATGGTTGGCTGTATAATGTCATATTTTCCCCTATTGTTCCAAGCCTCGATAGCATCATCCATTATGAACTTACAAAATATTTTTCTTTTTTTTAACTCTAACTTCAAAGTTTTATTGTTTACCTGAAGTGCCGCAGTTTGATATCCTAGAGTTTTAGTGTGCAACGTTTACTCTGAATGGTAACATAATATTTATGGTGACTTCCCAAGTGCGGATAAGGCGGGGTAATTGGTTCGTTGGAAAGTATTATTATTATTAATATAAAATTAAGCTAAAGGGTTACATGCAGCAAGGGGGGAGGAATTTCAAATGTTATCATTAGTAAAAAAATCAACTGTTTTTTTAGAAGCTTCAACATTCCATGCATATTGCATAGAAAACGAAAAAAATTAAGACATTCGTTGGCGTTTCCGATGCTGGAAACCCCATCCAATGTTTCAATTTTCTTATTTTTTATGCAATATGCATGGAATATTGAAGCTTCTAAAAAAACAGTTGATTTTTTTTACTAATGATAACATTTGAAATTCCTCCCCCCTTGCTGCATGTAACCCTTTAGCTTAATTTTATATTAATAATAATAATACTTTCCAACGAACCAATTACCCCGCCTTATCCGCAGTCGAAAAGTCACCATAAATATTATGTTACCATTCAGAGTAAACGTTGCACACTAAAACTCTAGGATATCAAACTGCGGAACTTCAGGTAAACGATAAAACTTTGAACTATAATGGCGGTAAAGATAACGCCAAGAGCAATTTTCAATGAAACAACCAACAAGACAATGCGCAATGTGGATTGAACCGAGTATCTGGCGGACCTTATTTGATTCGATAAAACAGTACAGAGTGCATTAGAAAAGCTAAAACTAAGCGCACAGAGATAAAAACGAAGTCAAATGCTGGATTTATGCGGTTGCAGCTGAGGTTTTCAAGCTGAAATTAAGGCTCCCTTATTTCGTAAAAATCAATTACCTATTTTACGTTTCGTTATAGAGCCACTAGAAAGAGCAGACAGGTCACAGTCATTGTAAATCTTGGCTAGTGACATATAAACTGAAAGGTGGGACCAAAGCATGCACCGTGTTGTGATTTCAGCCTAATCAAGCAACGGGTCTAGGAATGGCAGCATATTTTCGTGTTGTATGTAAAATTTGTGATTATCGATTTACGGCCAAGCGTTTTACGTAGCAAGCGTCGTATTTTGACTAATTTCTATTACATGAATATCTAGAGCTTCCTCCTAGCATATTTTTTCATTTTTTTTTTTTGACAAAAAGTTTGCAAAATATGCAAGTGGTGTTAGCCTATCCCGTGTAAGCAAATCTTGACGAGTCACATATAAACTGAAATGTGGGACTAAAACATGCATCATGCGAAAGTTTGAGCTATAAATGGCAGCCTATTTTGGTATACAGACTGCGCTAGTCGGAAATTTAAATCTCAAGGCACGCAATTTTTCTAATGTTCCTGATAGTGATTCCATTATCAGGAATGCACAGGGTTCATTACAAGCTAGACGCGCCTTTTGCCATTCGTTTTATGAACGGACTATTGGTTTCCAAAATAATTAAAACATTTTATTACTTCGGTTTTGAAAAAACCAAAGTATTGAATTCATGAGCCAAAAGTGAAATTCTTACCTCTACTTTTTTGGCATTTCTCAACGTTTAGGACCTACTGATTCTAAAAAAGCAAAAAAAAATGTATGTCTGTCTGCCAGCCGGCCGTCACAACTAACGAAAGCTAGAAAACCGCTGGAGGGATTTCAAACATTTTCTAGAAATAGGTACACTCAATGGAAGAGCCGAAAGGACGATGTGTTCGATAACTGTACCGGAAGTGTGTCGAACAAATCGTCAAGTGTGTCAAAACAAGGAAATTTGCATATTTTTGGCATAAAAAACGTTCATTTTAAGTGATTACGAATAGAAACATTGAATTTGAAGAAATTTCTGATGGTCGGGATTGGTAAGTGAGACCAAAAACTAGATTATTGCATTTTAAGTTTGTCAAAAAAATGTTGTCAAGTGTGTCAAAAGAAAGATTTTTATTTATTTTTTTACCCAATTTTTTACAAAAAAAAAAATTAATTATTTGTATGACACGAAATTTTATTATTATTACAGAGAATTATGGCATTATAAGTTTGTCAAAAAATAATGTCAAGTGTGTCAAAAGAAAGATTATCATTTCTTTAATAAAATGATAAAACTAGCTATTTCGATGAAATGAAATGAAATGAACATGATATTATTATTATTGAGAATTTTATTGCAATATAAGTTTACTATAAGAACTGAATCTAAAAAATTATGGTGCAAATTATGAAACTTTTTGCAATCCATACAATTTTCGACCGATCTAGTTTCGAACCAATGAGAAAATTTTAAACTTTAAAAAAGTTTATCATTCTCATCAGGGCTAGCCGACTAGATCAACTACCAAAAAATGTCAACGCTAAATATAAACCAAAAATTAGGTTACAACTCTAGCGAAGTATAAAAAACAAAAAATTTACATAAACATATATTTAAAAGATTCAGGTTTAGTCAATTAGTTTCTCTAGTGATCACTGTTTTGTTATACTCTAGACATACTAGTATTGAATAACAAACTCGTATCGGCGAGAAGAAGATGACTGGTCTTCACTTGTGTCTATTGACACATAATCAACAATTAATTCAATAAATTATTTGAGATATAACATCACCAGAGAATGATAAACTATTTTTTCCATCGGGGTGATTGTTATATCACAAATAATTTACTGAATCAATATAAGTTTGTCAAAAAGATATTGTCAAGTTTGTCAAATAAATGATTTCATTTATTTTTTTAACCAATTTTTTGGAAAAAAAATTTAGGTGTTTGTATGACGTAAATGTGACATGGAAATTTCGGAATTTGTTATAGTTTTTGTAATATTTTTGGAATTTTGAAAAAAGTTTGTATTTTTGATTTTGTAAGAATTTTTGGAATATTTTAAGAATTTTGAAAAGTTTAAAATTTTTGATTTTATTATAATTTTTGGAATTTTGAAAAAAGTTTCAATATTTGATTTTATTATAAATTTTGCAATATTTTTAGAATTTTTGAGAAAAGTTTAATCTTTGATTTTGTAATAATTTTTGGAATATTTTTAGAATTTTGAAAAAAGTTTGATTTTATTTAATTTTTACAATATTTTTGGAATTTTAAAAGAAATATGAGTTTGTGATTTGGTAATATTTTCTCGAAACGCTAAATGGAGAGGTTTTTGAGTAGTTTGCACTTTGCCGATTGTATCATCTTTTCACTAAATTATGTTAATTTATGATCTGTTATGATTTTCCGGCAACGTATTGATGTTTCGTGTTAGTTTTGTAATAAACAATAAATTTCTAAACAGAGATAAAAAATACATATGAGCAATTTCACGAAGATTCAACATCGTTTTGACTTGACCCCTTTTAATTTTGATTATTTTTTGTTTATAGATAGTCTTTGATAAATAAAAAATACAAGTTCTCTTAGAATTTTTTTTTTCGACCAGGGGTCTTCACAGGGTGCCCCTCAATTTTTGTTATTTTGTGATGTGAGTGCATTTTGACGAGCGATTGTAGAAAAACTACTCAATCGATTTTCATAAATGATATGTCGTTGAATAGGTATTAGAACAAAGTTTTTAAAAATGTACACTGTTAATTTTTTGAAATAATTTTTAACGGTGTAACAATCGCTCGTCAAAATGCACTCACATCACAAAATAACAAAAATTGAGGGGCACCCTGTGAAGACCCCTGGTCGAAAAAAAAAATTCTAAGAGAACTTGTATTTTTTATTTATCAAAGACTATCTATAAACAAAAAATAATCAAAATTAAAAGTGGTCAAGTCAAAACGATGTTGAATCTTCGTGAAATTGCTCATATACTTTAACAAAGAGTAATGTTTGATATACATCGCTGCCCAAAACTAAAAACAATGTCCTCATAAAAGTTTTTTGCCGAAAACTATATCAAAATCCTTAACCAAAACCGAAGTCTTGATATCTCAGAGCTTGAGATTTCAGCACCTCCATATTTTAGTAGTTAAATTAATGCAAAGATATTTTTTCTATCATATCAAAGGTTTAACACAAAAAATTATTTGACATTTTAAAGTAATATAATTTTAAAATGTCAAATAATTTTTTGTGTTAAACCTTTGATATGAAAGAAAAAATATCTTTGCATTAATTTAACTATTCGTTTATTATAAAACTTAATTAATTATAATAATTTGTACATTACCAAATTGAGATTTAAAATAAGTTCACTTTAAATTTACATCCTTGCTTACCTAGAACAAAAATAAAACAAGATTAGTTTGTTATTTTTTTCTCAAAACTTAACTTATGATAAAGAAATATGCTTTATAAATTCTGTAAATCATTAGAAAACCAACTGACCTATATAAAGAGATAAAGTTTCTCAAAAAAACGTAGTGCAGATCTATTGTTTTCCAATAAACAGAAATTAATCATCCAAAAAAATCTCACCTAACTCTATAATACAAAACTTTTTACAAAAGATTTCCTTAAGTCTGATGACATAAAATTTTTTCGTTAAATAAATGATTTTACTATATATTTGAAGTATAAATGTAATTTATCCAAATGTCTTAAGATAACGTTTTTGTTTGTTGTTCTTGCAATAAGGTACAAACCAAGAACGAAAACTAAACTAAATAAATTTAAGAAAAAATGGAATCGATTTATAAGAAAACTAGCAATTTGTTAAGAAACTTGCATTATAGGAAATATCGTAAGGATATATGTATCATACAAATCTGATATGTATGAACGTACACAAACCTAGGATATAGCAATTGTAAAATGTCAAAACGTGTAATACAAAAGAAAACTTAAGGAATAATAATGATTTATGATAATGATTTATTGAACATCTTCTATCAGAATACATAATCGGAATATGTTTCATTGTTGGGGTTTCGATGAGCATCGGCAGTGCGAAATAAGCTTATTTCCCATCGCAAAGTCTTTATTTTTGTCGGTTGTTTAACAATTCCGATCCCGAAATTTGAACCTGATTATGTTTGGTCGCCAAGTATGAGACGACAAGTATAGGTGCAATAACAAAAACCTAATTTTTAGAAAGTAGCTAGTTTGAGAACAAGGTGAAAAGATTTTCGGAAATTCAAATTCAGGGTAACTTTCATCGCATTGCAACAGAAGGCTCACACGAAATGAACTGTCTTTAGTGCATCGGAAATAGCACAGTAGCGTAGTGCTGCATAATTTTCCCATGACTTTTTCGAGCGGGTTCCTTGTTAGATCCATATTGGTCGCTAATTCGTTTTCAGTGTTAGTTAAGGTGACCAGACGACCCGCTTTTGGCGGGACAGTACCGATTTTTAACAATTTGTCCCGCGTCCCGCGGTATTTTAAAAATGTCCCGATTTTTCAAAATAAAACAGAATTTCGTTATTCAAATGAAAAAAACAAACTTCGTTATTAAAAATTAAATTTGGGTAATTTATTTATGCTAAATAAAACATTTTCTTTAGTTTAATTAATAATTATATATAAGTAAATTAAAATCATATGACAATCAATATAATTTATCAATATTGTCGTTAACACTAAATATAAATTGAGCTCCACTTTGTCTTGTATTGAAATTCAGGATTGTGCCTTAGACAAAATAGATTACTTTACATGTATAGATTACGCATAGAATACGTGTAAATTACGCGATATATTTTCGTGTAATCCATAATGTAATCTATTTATTTGATATGTTAATTCTAAAATTTTTAGCAATAAATTAAGTTTTATCAAGTTATCAAGATCCTGTTTTTGACAACATCATTGATTTTTTTTTATTGCATACATGATTTAAATTGAGATAATTTAAAGTTTTCACACCTGCTGCTTTGACTCGCAAAAACTGGTCAATCATGGTTTGAAAAGAATTCCATCTACCTAGTCTTGCAGTCCAGGAGTAATTGCAACTCGTTTCTCTCCTCAATCAATTATTTTATATTATTTTGCAAAATATTATTGCGAACTGGCGAGTTTTTAAATAATTCTATAATTACTCTAATTTTGGAAATTGTTACTCGTATTTTCGTATTTTATTGCAATAGTAAATTGCAATGTAAGATATCACGTTTCTAAATTTCCATTTCCCAATCATTAATTTTATCCAATAACCTTATTTCCAAATATATACAAACTCGTCAAAATTCGGCAGAAGCATTTTTATGCTTGCATATACCAATTATTTTAAACAAAATAATTGATTTGCAAATGTATGAATTTTTGCAAATAATGATTTTTAATTATGTTATTAAGCATAAAATAAACCCCAAATAATAAATAAAATAAATTATTATATTCATATACTAACACTCCTCTCCAAAATAGAATATTTTACTGCAACTTTCAGAAAGCTTTGGTAAAACTAAGGGACTCTGATTTAAACCGTCAACGCGTTAAGTGAAAAAGAACTGCCTTTTGTTAAAATTAATATCAAATAAAATAAAGTTGATTCCAAATTAAAACGTTTAAGTTTTTCATTCAGAAAAATTATATGCAGCATGTATACCAGAACGGCGTCCGGAACAGTCATCTAAAAGTTCATTTTGTTCTAAAATTGAATCGTGGTTTGTTAAATTTCGAGATTCTCGACAGTATTTCTCGATAAATAAAAATCTCCAAAAATGTGGAAATAATTCTTCGAAATTTGAGAGTTCAAGGTAACAAATCTTTCTCGAGTATCTCGATACGGGATTTTTTAAGCAGAAACTCTACTTGAGCCTTAAAAAACCATTTTATGTGTGCAAAATAATTTAAAAAATTCATGTGGAATATATCATGACCTTGAAAGACACAAGTAGTGTGCTTGTTGTCTTGCCTCCTTAGTTCACGAATAAAAACTTAAATAATTTCACTATTTAATCTCAATATATTTCGGATTCTTAGAATCCATCTTAAGGATCTAAAAAGTGAATCCAATTAGAATTACATTTTGTTAAAAAATATTATTATTAATATTAATAATATTAATATTAATAATAATATTATTAAATAATATTATTAAATTAATAAAAAATATTTTACCACGTTAAATGATAAACCACATGAAAATGAACTGTCAAAAAATGACAGAGACATTTTTTGACAGTTCATTTTCATGTGGTTTATTATTGAACGTGGTAAAATATTTTCAATTTTTGTTTTTTTTTTTTTTATTAATTTAATAATATTTTTTTAACAAAATGTAATTCTAATTGGATTCACTTTTTAGACCCTGAAGATGGATTCTAAGAATCCGAAATATATTGAGATTAAATAGTGAAATTATTTAAATTTTTATTCGTGAACTAAGGAGGCAAGACAACAAACACACTACGTGTGTCTTTCAATATTTATATAGTTCCGGCAAATACAAATATCACAGTCAACACACGTTGACTAAATTTTAATATCATGACCTATTAAACAACAATAGTAATTCCTCCTAAAAAAACATAAATAAGATATTTTCCGAAGAATGAAATAATGCTTATAATTTTTTTTATTTATTATATTTGTACGTTGCACTTATCTTGAAATTAAAAGAAATATATTACAATTTATATTTTTTCGTTCTACAAACATTTTTGTTGCTTCATATAGACATACCAAGCTACAGTTATTACAATGCAAAATCTCTAGGCGCGCAGTTCATCGCTTTCTTTCTATTGTTATCCTTAACAATGGACCCAGTTTCCATTCCAAGTTGGACCAAAGGCAAGATACTTATAAGTCCTGATGCGCAGACAATTCTATGAGTTTGTTTGGCAGTTTTGTTCTGTGGGCGAAAGACAAGATCCATTTAAGTCCTGACGCGCAGACAATTCTTGAGTTTATATATTGTTGGCATGTGTGGCTATCCTGGGTGTTGATTACAGAATGTGTAAGTCGTTTGAGATGGTTTTTCTAATTTTCGATTGGTATTTGGGAGTTGAGGCGAACAGCTGGAGTTTTAATGGTGTTGTCGAACGGTTGAATTTGGTTCACTGTATGGTGGCCGTTGAATTGATTTACATTCAAGCATAAATAAAAATTATTCAAAATTAGTTTCTTTTGATTGTGTAATGTTTAATGATAAGTTAATTTTCTTAAAGAAAATAAAATTCAAAAGGCTAAATGATATAATAGTTGGGACAAAATCATGTTAACAAAACTTTAACAAATTAATTTCCAATAGATGTCTAATTTTATTAACAAACTCATCTAGTTTGTCTGTCATATTTATTTTTGTATGAGAGAAAAGTAAAAGTTATAAAAATTAACTTCTCTCCTCTTTTTTGTTTATATAAAATAACTACCATAAAACCCAGCCATATAAATCAATTGTAAAAAGTTAATCAACTTGTAAGCAATTAAAAGTTAAATATAAACGATAAATAGATATCAAAGAAAACTAAAATAAAATTTGAACTGTTTTTTTTATAAATTTGTGATTAACACCTGACTTTATAAAACCTTTTGTTCGTAACATCTACCGTAACACAGTGGTCCTTCGAGCCGGATAGATAAGCACATCCTAATTATAACATCAACTTTACCAAAACCGTAAGTATAACACCATATAAAAAGAAAAAAGTCGGACAAGTGCGAATAAAATTCGCTCGCCAAGGGTTCCGTGAATGTAAAAGAACACAATATCAAAAATAAATGACATAAAGTCATGTTGTAAAGTCTTTATATCGCCAGACTATGAACGCATAACAGAATAAATGTTTAATCGTAAACGTCAATAGTAAATGTCAATCACATCTACATTGATCAAAAATGTTACTTGAGGTTAAATCTTATCCATACTCCATAGCTGTTTATGTTAACTAAAGAAAGATTTAACCAGTATTTTAATTGTCCAAATTGGGAATATTTGTTCTACACTGAAAAAAATTAGTTAAAATTCATTGTATTCCAACAAAGAAATAATTCTTCATACAAACCAATTTTGGTAAAATTTCTTGTAGTCCGTAATTTAAAGGATTGTACCAAGCATTTCCACAAATAAAATACTTGTAGTAACCTTAATATTCTCGTCACAATACCACTACTTTATTTTGCCTATTGTAATAATTTTTAGCTTCTGTTCAGTAAAATATTTAACATGCAAATAATTTTTCTTCGTACCTTCTTCGAATTAAAGATAAATAACATTTTTTCTTGTTGGTACCGTATATTTCTTACAGCACAAAAATTTGGGTTGTGTTAAACTAATTTGTTTTAAGTCTCAACTAATATATATTTTTGACATTCAGTTGTAAAATTGTTAGTAGTATAGTTATACTAACTGAAAGTTCAATAATTTCAAATATAATTATACAATCTTATAAAAATCAATAATCTTGTTCGTACATACAATTTATTGTGTTGTTAATCTGTTGTTGCGAAAGTGTAAATTGTGCATATCTAAAATGTCTAACACAACTGATGTTGACATTATAACAAGTGTCTGTGCCGTAAACATAACGTGTTTTAAATGTGTTTCAGTGCTTGAAGATGTGGCGTCCTACATTAAACATTTATTCATGTTTCATAAAAATATTTCAAGGTTTCCGTGTTTTAACTGTGACAGATGTTTTGATAATATATATTATTATAAAATACATATTTTAAAAAAATGCAACAATATCAAATCTGACAATCCTCTAATTGTAAACGAAAACTCAACAAACTTATCCGAAGCACAGTCTGAAAATTGTGTTTCAGAAACAGAGTTAATACCGGAACCGGAATCATTGCCAAATCGAACCACACATCTATTGCAGCACCCAAATAATCCTGTGAATGAATTCATAAAACATATTATTCCACTATATGCTAAATGTGACATCCCAAGAAAGTATTGCATTATGTCAATAAAATTGAATACGGATTATATAAAAACTGCAATAGCTAAAAGAATAGAAGATGTTGAAGATCAAGCGGTTAAATCTGAGGTCACAAATATACTTCGTGACATTATGAAATATGAAATACCACAAACCGATTATAAACTCTTGAAATTATTAAGAGAATCTAATAATAGTGTAACATTCAATACAAATATTATACATCGCACGAATGAGGAATACATTAATACAGCCAATGAAACCAAATTTAAAGTAATTACTCATTCCAGTAAAATAGTATGTTTACAAGAACTTTTTTGTAAGTTATTTAATAAGACAAACATGCTTATTGATATTATAAACTATTTAGATTCTTTAAAATCAAAAACCTCGACTGAAATTGAAAATATTACTCAATCTCAATATTATCAAAATGAAAGACAAAAAGAAGATTGTGATCCAAATGTTCTTTTTTTGCCACTTCTAATTTATTACGATGATTTTGAAATTAATAATCCATTAGGATCTCATGCCAATATCCATAAAATTGGGGGGGGTGTATGTAAAAATACCTTGTTTCCCAAAGCATTTGCAAGCTAAACTTTGTTCAATATTTATGGTGATGCTTTTTTTTACTGACGATAAAAAAAGATTTGGCAACACTCGCACATTTCAGCCACTTATTAATGAAATTAATGAACTGCATCGTATTGGAATTGAAGTTAATATTCAGCAATACAAGAAAGTCAAATTTATTCCATTATTGATTTTAGGCGACAATCTGGGAATTCATTCTGCCCTCGGATTCGTTGAATCTTTTAATGCACATTATTGTTGTCGGTTCTGCACAATACATAAGAAATATTTCAACTCTAATGTGAACCCTCAACTTAGTACAGATATTGATCTTCCTTTATATAATATTATATGTGCACGAGATTTTAAAGATTCAAGCATTAAAGAAGAATCGATTTGGAATACAATGGAAACATTTCATGTTACTAAAAACTATGCTGTTGATATAATGCATGATTTGCTTGAAGGCGTATGCCGATATGACATGCATTTATTATTGGATATTTTTATAAATAAATATAAGTATTTTACGTTAGAACAGCTTAATTTTCGTATTTTGACATTTAATTATGGATTTAAGGAAGTTAACAAGCCACCACTTTTTAACCACGATTTTTTTCAACAAAAAAACATAAAAATGTCAGCTTCCGAAATGTATTCCTTTATTATAAATTTTGCACTCTTAATTGGAGAACTAGTTCCAGTCTTTTCTATAGAATGGAATCTGTACATTAATTTAAGGAAAATTATGAATATTTGTTTTAATGATAGCATATGCCAAAACAGTTATAACGTACTTGAAGATGCAGTGGAAGAACATAATAAACTATACTGTGAAATATCAGGTTCAAATTATAGCATAAAATTTCATTTATTGACCCATTACAAAAACATTATGCAAAAAGTTGGACCACTGAAACATATATCATCTATGCGCTTCGAGAGCTTTCATCAGAACTTTAAAAGAATAGCATACAGCACGAAATGTAATGTTAATATGTTAGAAACTATGACTATTAAATATTCTATTCAGATCTCTAATCTGGTTTTAAATTATGATGAAATAACCATGCCGCAACATAAATACGGACGCAAACACATATTAAAAAAAAAAGATGTTCAAAAAAAATACAAATTTGTATGTAGTGATTCTCTATATTATGTCAAATATTTAGAATGTGATAGTCTTAAAATTAAAGTAAATGAGGTAATAAAATTTGGGAATCACTTTGCCATTGTGGATCATATTTTAGTGTACAAAAATAAATATTATTTTGCTTTATGTGAGTTAATTATTAAACATTTTTATTGGCATCTAATGGTATACGAAATTGAGAAAACTGAAAAACATTATTTAGTTCCAGTGAGCAGCGTGGATCTTAAAAACTCCTCGTATATTATTAATAGTAATAATAAAAAATTTTTAAATCTTGAATTTATTCCAATTGAAGAGTTTTTATAGAAAATTTTCACATATTATAATCATACCTAAATATACTTAAAATAAACAAGTTGTTAATTTAGTAACTAAATTAACATTTAAAATTAATAATTAAGCACAATACCTAAAATTAAATTTAAATAAAATAAACAAAAAATAATGAAAGAACAATTAAAATATATTATATCTTTTTTAACAGTGTTAAACATATTTATGTTTTACATTTTAACAACAGTGTAAACAAACCTATAAATTCTCTAAATAGGATTTCCGAGAAATATTTTCTTTACACAATTTTATTAGGACAATACTATTTGGTGATTCCCAAAAACTTTGTGTTCTAAAACAAAATAAGAAAAACGTTTTATTTATGCATTGTATTGTGAAATTTCATTAGCAAAGCACGCGTCGCTTGAAAATGAATGTAAATATTTTCGAAGAAATTGACTTTTAATATTCATAAGTGTTTAATTTTAATAATTCTTTATTTTTTTATGTGCGTGCATTAAAAAAACTTACTGTTTTGATAAAAAAAATTAAAAAATATTGTGATTTTGTGAAGTGATATTTGTTTAAGAACTCAAATAATAGCCATGTCAAAATTTGTTGTTGTTTCTCTAAATGGAGAGAAAAAATTATTACTGGTGCAACTTAATGAAGAAGATGCATTAGAAAACCTAAAACAATCAATTTATGAAAATTTTGATGTGTGGAATCCGAAGTTTCTGCATCAAGGAATACAAATTCCAGAACAGAATATAATTCTGTATATAAACCAGTATATATCAAATCCTGATTTTGTTTTATGCATAGTTGATAATGGTATGTATATAAATAGTTTGTAAGTATATACTAAATAATATTCGTATGTCGAAAACAATAGTATTATTTCATTAAATATAAATTTGAATTCTTTTCATATTATTGCATAAGGCTTCCAGTTAAATTTGAATATTATTACGTTTATGATTAATTCACAATTATATGGTAAATTGTTATAGTTACAGCACAGAATTTAAATACCAGCTGCGATGTAGGGCATCAAGAGGCAGACAATCAAAATAAGGATTTGTCAGACAGCAGAACAACAATTTTAATTAATTATATTTCACCACTGGAAACATTAGAAGTACGTTTATCTGAATTTCTCAAGAATTTTTTCTAATTTCTATTTCTAATTTTATAAGGAATTGAAGAATTTTATATTATTACAATGTAAGGATATAACAAAATCATATGAAAATAATTGCATTTTAACGAATATAGAAAGGATAACGATTGCGAAACAAATAATAAAATATATACTGGATAATGATAATTCTAAAAGGTATATAACTTTAAATGTAAATAAATCTAATTTCAAAGAGTTAACAGACGTTGTTGGTTTTAGAATTTCAAAAGATGAATTTGAAGTACTGGCTAAAAATATATGTAAAGTTTTTCCAAATGAAATAGAAGCCACATATTTCACGCCATTTGAAAGTGGTCGGGCGGCTAGAGGAAAATTGTACGATGCCTTCAAAAACTACAGGTCACATTTAGCCCATGTAGGTTTGATCAAACTTTGTAAAAAAACCAAACGCGTAAAACATGGTGAAAATGATAGTAATACGGTTTTAACCGATTTAGGTGGTAACCTTTTTTAATAAATTATACATATTTTAATATTTCTTTGTATATTGTTTAGACAGCGAAATTGATATCAATTGGCCTATGCAAAAGGCATATTTTGAAGAGTTAAAAACTGGCGTATGGACGGGGGATGAACTTCTAAAACGGTGGACCAGTACGTTTTCTCTGCGTTCGGAGCTTCTTAAGTCTAGTATATCAACGGCTGATTTCATTAAATCTTTTCCATCTTTACAACAAAGTGATGGTTACAAATTGGTAATTTATAATAGTTATATTGTGGTTCGTTATTAAATTATTCTATTATTTTTCTTTAAGATGATATCTGACGCAGAGATGATGCATTCAAAGCTTAACTTTAATTTTAATTTGTACAATATAAAAATACTGGAAAAATCACGAAAACTTTCAAATTCTAGAGTTAAACATATTTTGAAAATTATTGACAACGAAAAAAACGGTACTTATTTGAGTACATATAGTATAATGTTTTATTTATATAATAATTCAAATAATACTATTACTGATTCATATAATAATATTTCATGCTTATATATATATATACAGTAATCCCTCTCATTGCGCGAACTTTTATAGCGCGGTTTCGCAGTTGCGCGGTTAAGTATTTATTCCAAAAATTCGGACTGCGCGATTTTATTTCGCATTGCGCGTTTTTCCGATATTGTCCATAAACTACAAATTTATCCAATTTGTATTGAAATCACATATTTTTCTTAAAGCAATTATTAGAAAGAGATAAATTTATGTTTCAAATTAGAATTTTAAATAGACTAATGTATATTTTCATCTCTATTTCGTTGTTTGTTTAATGTATTTGCAAAATGAGAAAAATAGAATGCCAATGAATGAAACTAAATGTTTTGTCTTTCGGTTTGGTTCGGTTTTTTACATATTATGTGAAAATATAACGGTATCATTAAATCCTTTGTTTTAGTTTAGATGCAATTAAGACATTAAAGTAAATGAGGTTACATTTTAAATTAGTTTTCTAAATAACGAAATACGCATTCAATTTTAATAATGAAAGTAAAATCAAAAAAAGTGTTCAGTTTAGAAACTAAATTGAAAATTATTAATGAACTAGAAAAATGTGAAAAAGTAGCAGTTTTAAGTAAGCGATACATGGTAAATGAATCTAGTATACGTCGAATAAGGCAAAATGCTGACAAAATTAAACGTTCGATTATTCAATCAACATCGTTGTCGTCTAAAATAGTGACAAAAAGTAGAAACGAACTTATTGAAAAAACAGAGAAAATTTTATCCTATTGGATTGAGGATCAAAATCAAAAAAGAATACCACTTAGCTCAGAAATAATTTGCAATAAGGCGTTAAATATATATGGCTATTTAAAAAAAGATCTACCGTGTTCATCAAATTACAAAGATTTTAAGGCAAGTAAGGGTTGGTTCGAGAAGTTCAAAGTTCGTCAGAAACTCTGTAATAGAAAGCTATCGGGAGAAGCAGCTAGCGCGGATGTATATTTCCAGAAACTCTAAAACGCATTATTGAGAAGGAAGGTTACACCCCTTGTCAAATATTTAATGCAGATGAGACTGGACTATTATGGAAACGAATGCCAAGTCGTACATACATTTCAAAAGAGGAAAAGAACACTCCAGGATTTAAAGCTGCAAAAGACCGATTAACACTTCTGCTTTGTGGTAATGCTGCGGAAAATTTTAAGTGTAAACCACTTCTTTTATACCATTCCGAAAACCCTCGAGCTCTTAAGAGTATCAATAAATCTAAATTACCAGTGCATTGGCGATCAAATCGTAAAGCTTGGATGACCGCAAATTTGTTTGAGGAATGGTTTCTTAAATGTTTTTGTGTTGAAGCAAAAAGATACTGCCGCCAAAAAAATGTCGCTTTCAAAGTTTTATTAATAATAGATAATGCACCTTCTCATCCTTCTTATTTATCAGAATTAAATTCAAATGTTAAAGTGGTTTTTTTACCTCCCAATACAACATCGTTGCTTCAGCCGATGGATCAACGGATAATTGCAAACTTCAAACTTCACTATTTAAAAAGAACATTCACTCAGCTCATAGAGGCTACGGACAAAACAGAAGGATTAACAATTAAAGAATTTTGGAAAAACTACAATATCTACGATGCAATAAACAATATCAAAATTTCATGGGATTGTGTTACTTGCGATGTGCTAAAATCGGCGTGGAGAACAGTTTTGTTGGATTCAACTGATCAACAAAGTGAAGATGCTCCAAACAGAAGAGAAATCGAGGCTATAATAAATATTGGTGGTAGTATAGGAGGAGAAGGATTCGAAAACTTAAGTGATATAGATGTGCTTGAAATTGTTGATGCTCATAATGAAGAACTAAGCATCGAAGAAATGCTGAAGCTAGTCGAAAATGATCCTACAGAAGACAATTCTCCTGAATCTGAAACTCAAGAAGTGCAGGAGAAGACGTTAACATCAAAAATATTAGTAGAATTTATTAAAAAGGGCAATCAATTAAGAGAAGACGCACGTAATATGGATCCAAACTCAGAACGGAGTATTATTTTTTCTAGAAACATAACTCAGGCAATGGCCCCTTACGAGGAACTTTTAAAAATCAAACAAAGTGAAGCAAAACAAACTAAATTAACGGCTTTCTTTAAGAAACCATCTTACGTATCTGAGGTTGACGCAGATTCAACAGATCCTGAAGTGATGGAAATATCTGATTAACAGCATCCTCCAATTAACTAATTTATACATTGTAATGTTGCAATTTT
>CAVNZG010000487.1:0-31403 GCA_963693315.1 Diogma glabrata | reverse complement strand
TATGTATGTTTCAAGTATGTTCACATACTGTCATCCGAGGTACAGTTCAATAAACAGTTCAATCCGAGCTACAACTCAATAAACTTGTTGAAACTAAACTTAGTAGTTGAACTGCATACAATAGTTTAGTTGAAAATATAGTAGTAGTTAAAAATATGCTAAACTGCATACAATAATTTACATACATACGATAATTTGTAAAACTGCATACAAACATTTGAAAAAAACTTGTATGTTTCAAGTATGTTTCACATACTGTCATCCGAGGTACAGTTCGTACAGTTTCTGAAGTTTAAACCCAAAATCAAATGAATACCAGAAGTATTTGTGTACTGAAAAAAGGATAAATTAAGTTTAAGTTAAAAATGTAAGGGCAGTGATCTACTTACGAATGAATAAACATTGCTATGTGTGCTCAAATTTCTTGAATCATGCCCCTGGAGATCGTTATACAACAAATTAGCATTTTTTAAATCAATACACGCTCGAATAGCAGCTTTTCCCAATTTATTTATTTCAAACGGTTTCTTGTAGGTTTGTAGTTTCAGACAAACTCATATAAAAATTGACACGTATCAAACCGGCTTTTCTTTTTGTTCAGCGATTCTTCATTGATATAACTCTGTTCATGATTGCATCATTTGGATTTCCCTTTGAATCATAGTACTTAATTTTGTTTTGAAATCTATCATTGCAAATGTCCAGTGTTCTTTATTAACATGGACTGGAATTATGATTAGGTTGTATTATTTGTAGTTATATAAGGTTAGGTTTTCAATTGAAAGGTTCAACCATTGTTAGGATAGAATAAAACAAAAGGTCACCTTTTGTAGTTGAATTTGTTAAATCTACATGTAATCTACATCCGAGATACAGTTCAATCCGAGGTATCGTATCAGTTCGTACATTTCTATACATTTCGTACATTTCTATACAGTTCGTACAGTCTCCGAAGTTTAAAGCCAAAATCAAATGAATAACCAGAAGTATTTGTGTACTGAAAAAAAGATACATTAAGTTTAAGTTAAAAATATAAGGGCAGTGATCTACTTACGAATGAATAAACATTGCTATGTCTGCTCCAATTTCTTGAATCATGTCCCCTGGAGTAACAAATGAAGAAAATGCGAAATAACCAAATTTTGTTGTGCTTGCACTAGATTGTTATACAACAAACTAACATTTTCTAAATCAACACACGCTCGAACTGCAGCTTTTCCCAATTTATTTATTTCAAACGGTTTCGTATTATTCACAAAAAGTAACAGTTTTTCCATTATTGAATGATATTTGGGAATCATCTGAATCAATACATCGCGTTTTAATAATTTTAACTTCAACATGTTCTATTTTTAGTATGTTACAATTATTTCAAACTTCAAAATAAATTGCAAAAAATCAAACAAACTTTTGTAAATCAAAAAAAAACATTGCATCCTATTCCTATTCCTCGTCACTACCCGATTCCTCTCTAGTTTGCTCATCCAAATGGTCACTAGTTTGTTCATCCGAATGGTCACTAGTTTGTTCATCCGAATGGTCACTAGTTTGTTCATCCGAATCGCCAAAGCCTGATTCCTCACTAAAGTGTTCATCCGAATCGTCACTATTTTTTTCCTCATTTATTACTTTCACGTGTTGTTGTGCTTCCTGTAAAACAAATGTAAAAATTATTTGTATTAAGATATATCTAGTGGTTCTTTACTTACTTTTGGGGGTAACGATTTAAGGTATATTCTAAAACTCTTAATGTAGTTGTCTACTTTATCTTGGTATTTTTGTTGAAATCTTTCCTTATCAGCTTTTTTCAAATTTTTGTATGCAGTTTTACAAACATCTTTTCCTTTTCCTCTGCAATATTCATGTATCCAATATTGATAAAATGTCCTAAAATCACAAAAAATATTTTTTAATTTAAATAGAGAATAATTGGTTGTAACTTACATTTGCGGTCTTTTAAGTACAAATGGAGATCGGCAATCGGTATTTGGATGTTTTGAAGATTCATCGTTTGTTTGTTCCATTGGATATTTGGTAATCGATGAACGCTTTTTGCATTTAATGGACTGATTTGTTTCCTCTTTTTTAACAAATCTTATATATTTTTCTTTTATTCCATCCAGGTATGCTTTTTCTCTTGGCTGATATTCATCAGGAAGACGGTTGATGTAATCTTGATAATCAGATAAATATTGCGCCAAGTTTTCTATAGTTTTGGTTGCATATTTTCCTTTTTCTAAATCTGACAATGATTGCCACTCATGTTGTATCTTTTGGAGTGATTTTAAACTAATGTTGTCTTTAATGTATGTTTGATATTTGTCTAATCCCGGTTTATCTGGTTTTTTATAAAACGTATTGAACATTTCTAGTTCGTTTAATTTTATCAAACATTTTTTATCACCTAACTAGAGACAAAATTAAAAATTATTTCAACATAAAACGTAACGGAAAAGATACTTACATATGTTTGTGCAATAACCCGGTTAATAAAAATAATTTTGTTTTCAATCGGCAGATCTTTCCATTTTTGAAGAGTAGGCTTTGCTATAAAAAAAATTATATTAAAAACTGTATCGATATAGTATTTTTTAATTTAGATACTATTGTTATCGAACATCTCTTTTTGATACAACGAATAAGGTGTTATACTTCTGCCATTGATCCATTTGATTTTAGGTTTAAACTCCGGAAGCCTTTTAAAGCCCCTACCGTTGTTTGGCATCTCAGGATGTTGGTTATCTACGTTAATTATACATATAATATATTATACATAGTATTTAGTCGATTTATATTACATACCTTTACTACAATCGTTAATACAAAAATACTTGCTTGGTTTTTTATAAATTCTTACTAGGAATGGGAGGAACTTTAAATTTGTGTAAGAACTTATTGATTTTAATTTATTATGCATAAAGCTGGAACACAATATTATGCGCGGGTAAATTGACTTACTTTAGCAAATGTCATTCAAAACGTTGTGATCTTATATCAGCACAACTTACACAAATTGTACAACTTAAGTATACTACAGACCTACATTATTATAAGTATGCTACAGACAAACTTATACTATATATTGTAGGCCTGTAGCATACTTATAATATTTTTGGTCTGTAGCATACTTATGATATTGTTCATAACGTTTAATATATAAGATCATAACGTTTTGAATGACATTTGCTAGAGTAAGTAAATTCACCCGCGCATAATATTGTGTTTCAGCTTTAGTCATAATAAATAAAAATGAGTAAATTCTTACACAAATTTGGAGTTCCTAGGTAGTAAGAATTTATAAAAAACAAAGCAAGTATTTTTGTATTAACGATTGTTTTTTTAATGTAATATTTATTTCTAGACAAACATGAAGCAGGCAATAGAAAGACAAAAATTCAGGAAAAGGTTCTCTTAAATATGGATGAAAATTTATGTGAAAATATCCCATCAACGAATGTCATTAAATGCAAAAAAGGTTTCAAACATTATTGTTATTATTTGTTGCATTGTTACTGTTTGGTTTTATTTATTTCTAGAAGACGAAACTTCAACCCCAAAACTATTTGTAAAGATGGCGAATCTCTAAATCGCAAGTCCAACGAAATTGTAAAATATAAAGGAAGAAAAATAATCCGTTTAAATATGACAAAAGTAAATATATGAGCATATTTAAGACTTCTCCAAACACATAGATATGATTGAATATGGGATCGGTTCCCACGCGTAACACTAATACGAAAATAAGTTTAGCAGTCGTTACCGTATTTCAAGCAATAACTTTTATTTCATATTATAGTTTTAAAGTTTCTTGTATTCAAATAATCTGTATGAGCACAACAGTTGGAAATTTGCATGAGGTATCATAATTTCTATCAGATAATATATACACTCGAGACTTTCGTCCAGTTGAATAACAAGAATACATAAAAACTGATCAAGATATTCTAAAAATAAATTAACAATCCTTGATCTTAGAAGAAGCTTTTGAATATAATCGCACCGTAATCATATTGCTGGATTGGTGAAACTTATCCTAGTAAGAATTTTTAAAAACGAGCAAGCATTTTTGTATTAACGATTGTTTTGTTTTATTGTAATATTTATTTCTAGACAAACATGAAGCCGGCATTAGAAAGACAAAAATCCAGGAAAAGGATCTCTTAAATATGAATGAAATTTTATTTGAAAAAATCCCATCAACGAATATCATTAAATGCAAAAACAGATTTCAAACATTAAAGGTCTACACAAGGCGAATCTATGAAAATGCAAATCTATCAAATGGAAGTAAATATGAGCATATTTTTCGCTTCGTCACTAGTCATATCTGAATCGTCACTAGTTTGTCCATCCGAATCGTCTCTATTTTTTCCTCCTCTAATACTTTTAAGTATTGTTGTAAATAAAAAAAACATTGCTTGCTGTTTCTATTCCTCTTCACTACCCGATTACTCTCTAGTTTGTTCATCCGAATGGTCACTAGTTTGTTCATCCGAATCGTCACTAGTTTGTTCATCCGAATCGTCTCTATCCGATTCCTCACTAATTTGTTCATCCAAACCATCACTATTTTTTTCCTCCTCTAATATTTTCACGTATTGTGCTTCCTGTAAAACAAATCTACACAAGATTATTCGTATTAAAATACAACTAGTGGTTCTTGCTTGACTCCTTACTGTTGGGGGTAACGATTTTAGGTATATTTTTAAACTCCTAATGTAGTTTTCAACTTTATCTTGGTATATATGTTTAAATTTTTTCTTTTCAGTTTTTTTCAAATTTTTGTATGCAGTTTTACAAATATGTTTTCCTTTTCCTCTGCAATATTTATGAATCAAATATTTGTAAAATGTCCTAAAATTACAAAAAACATTTTTAATTTACTTAGAGAATAATTGGTTGAAAGTTAACTTCGCGGTCTTTTAAGTACAAATCGGTATTTTGGTGTTTCGAAGATTCATTGTTTGTTTGTTCCATTGGATATTTGGTAATCGATGAACGCTTTGTGCCTTTAATGGACTGATTTCTTTTCTCTTTTTTAACAAATCTTATATATTTTTCTTTTATTCCATCCAGGTATGCTTTTTCTCTTAGTTGATATTCATCAGGAAGACGAGTGATGTAATCTTGATATTGCGCCAAGTTTTCTATAGTTTTGGCTGCATATTTTCCTTTTTCTAAATCTGACAATGATTGCCACTCATGTTGTATCTTTTGGAGTGATTTTAGACTAATGTTGTCTTTAATGTATGTTTAATATTTGTCTAATCCCGGTTTATCTGGTTGTTTATAAAACGTATTGAACATTTCTAGTTCGTTTAATTTTTATCAAACATTTTTTATCATCTTACTAGTGACGATTCGGATGAGAAAAGGAAAAACTGTTAATGAACTGTTAAAACAATTAAACGTTTTTGTTACTGAATTGCAAAAAGGAGTAAAAAGAAAAATTGTTATATATTTTATTTCTTTTGTTTTTTTGTTGTAAAACATTTTTCTTTTTGTGGTATAAAAATAAAAATTGTAATGAACTATTATTTTTGTTTTTAAATTTTCCTAAAGTATGCCAAAGGTAGGTAGGTATATTGTTTGTCTGAAGTTTCTTGTCTGAAGTTTCTTGATGAAATTAGAAACTTCCAGAACAAAACATTTGTCACAATGGTTGTCGCACTTCACCAGGTTAGTTTTGTAAAAGTCGCAAAAAGGTCACCTTTTGTAGTTAAAAAAAGTCACCTTTTGTAGTTGAAAAAGGTCACCTTTTGTAGTTAAAAAAGGTTACCTTTTGTAGTAGGCCAGTTAGTTTTGTAAAAGTTTTGTAGGTGACCTTTTTTAACTACAAAAGGTGACCTTTTTTAACTACAAAAGGTGATCTTTTTTAACTACAAAAGGTAACCTTTTTTAACTACAAAAGGTGATCTTTTTTAACTACAAAAGGTAACCTTTTTTAACTACAAAAGGTGACCTTTTTCAACTACAAAAGGTGACCTTTTTTAACTACAAAAGGTGACCTTTTTTAACTACAAAAGGTGATCTTTTTTAACTACAAAAGGTAACCTTTTTTAACTACAAAAGGTGACCTTTTTCAACTACAAAAGGTGACTTTTTTTAACTACAAAAGGTGACCTTTTTTAACTACAAAAGGTGACCTTTTTTAACTACAAAAGGTGATCTTTTTTAACTTTGTAGTTAAAAAAGGTTACCTTTTGTAGTTAAAAAAGCGCCCCACTAGTATTAGTGTATGGTGCGACAACCATTGTGACAAATGTTTTGTTCTGGAAGTTTCTAATTTCATCAAGAAACTTCAGACAAGAAACTTCAGACAAACAATATACCTACCTACCTTTGGCATACTTTAGGAAAATTTAAAAACAAAAATAATAGTTCATTACAATTTTTATTTTTATACCACAAAAAGAAAAATGTTTTACAACAAAAAAACAAAAGAAATAAAATATATAACAATTTTTCTTTTTACTCCTTTTTGCAATTCAGTAACAAAAACGTTTAATTGTTTTAACAGTTCATTAACAGTTTTTCCTTTTCTCATCCGAATCGTCACTAGTAAGATGATAAAAAATGTTTGATAAAAATTAAACGAACTAGAAATGTTCAATACGTTTTATAAACAACCAGATAAACCGGGATTAGACAAATATTAAACATACATTAAAGACAACATTAGTCTAAAATCACTCCAAAAGATACAACATGAGTGGCAATCATTGTCAGATTTAGAAAAAGGAAAATATGCAGCCAAAACTATAGAAAACTTGGCGCAATATCAAGATTACATCACTCGTCTTCCTGATGAATATCAACTAAGAGAAAAAGCATACCTGGATGGAATAAAAGAAAAATATATAAGATTTGTTAAAAAAGAGAAAAGAAATCAGTCCATTAAAGGCACAAAGCGTTCATCGATTACCAAATATCCAATGGAACAAACAAACAATGAATCTTCGAAACACCAAAATACCGATTTGTACTTAAAAGACCGCGAAGTTAACTTTCAACCAATTATTCTCTAAGTAAATTAAAAATGTTTTTTGTAATTTTAGGACATTTTACAAATATTTGATTCATAAATATTGCAGAGGAAAAGGAAAACATATTTGTAAAACTGCATACAAAAATTTGAAAAAAACTGAAAAGAAAAAATTTAAACATATATACCAAGATAAAGTTGAAAACTACATTAGGAGTTTAAAAATATACCTAAAATCGTTACCCCCAACAGTAAGGAGTCAAGCAAGAACCACTAGTTGTATTTTAATACGAATAATCTTGTGTAGATTTGTTTTACAGGAAGCACAATACGTGAAAATATTAGAGGAGGAAAAAAATAGTGATGGTTTGGATGAACAAATTAGTGAGGAATCGGATAGAGACGATTCGGATGAACAAACTAGTGACGATTCGGATGAACAAACTAGTGACCATTCGGATGAACAAACTAGAGAGTAATCGGGTAGTGAAGAGGAATAGAAACAGCAAGCAATGTTTTTTTTATTTACAACAATACTTAAAAGTAATAGAGGAGGAAAAAATAGAGACGATTCGGATGGACAAACTAGTGACGATTCAGATATGACTAGTGACGAAGCGAAAAATATGCTCATATTTACTTCCATTTGATAGATTTGCATTTTCATAGATTCGCCTTGTGTAGACCTTTAATGTTTGAAATCTGTTTTTGCATTTAATGATATTCGTTGATGGGATTTTTTCAAATAAAATTTCATTCATATTTAAGAGATCCTTTTCCTGGATTTTTGTCTTTCTAATGCCGGCTTCATGTTTGTCTAGAAATAAATATTACAATAAAACAAAACAATCGTTAATACAAAAATGCTTGCTCGTTTTTAAAAATTCTTACTAGGATAAGTTTCACCAATCCAGCAATATGATTACGGTGCGATTATATTCAAAAGCTTCTTCTAAGATCAAGGATTGTTAATTTATTTTTAGAATATCTTGATCAGTTTTTATGTATTCTTGTTATTCAACTGGACGAAAGTCTCGAGTGTATATATTATCTGATAGAAATTATGATACCTCATGCAAATTTCCAACTGTTGTGCTCATACAGATTATTTGAATACAAGAAACTTTAAAACTATAATATGAAATAAAAGTTATTGCTTGAAATACGGTAACGACTGCTAAACTTATTTTCGTATTAGTGTTACGCGTGGGAACCGATCCCATATTCAATCATATCTATGTGTTTGGAGAAGTCTTAAATATGCTCATATATTTACTTTTGTCATATTTAAACGGATTATTTTTCTTCCTTTATATTTTACAATTTCGTTGGACTTGCGATTTAGAGATTCGCCATCTTTACAAATAGTTTTGGGGTTGAAGTTTCGTCTTCTAGAAATAAATAAAACCAAACAGTAACAATGCAACAAATAATAACAATAATGTTTGAAACCTTTTTTGCATTTAATGACATTCGTTGATGGGATATTTTCACATAAATTTTCATCCATATTTAAGAGAACCTTTTCCTGAATTTTTGTCTTTCTATTGCCTGCTTCATGTTTGTCTAGAAATAAATATTACATTAAAAAAACAATCGTTAATACAAAAATACTTGCTTTGTTTTTTATAAATTCTTACTACCTAGGAACTCCAAATTTGTGTAAGAATTTACTCATTTTTATTTATTATGACTAAAGCTGAAACACAATATTATGCGCGGGTGAATTTACTTACTCTAGCAAATGTCATTCAAAACGTTATGATCTTATATATTAAACGTTATGAACAATATCATAAGTATGCTACAGACCAAAAATATTATAAGTATGCTACAGGCCTACAATATATAGTATAAGTTTGTCTGTAGCATACTTATAATAATGTAGGTCTGTAGTATACTTAAGTTGTACAATTTGTGTAAGTTGTGCTGATATAAGATCACAACGTTTTGAATGACATTTGCTAAAGTAAGTCAATTTACCCGCGCATAATATTGTGTTCCAGCTTTATGCATAATAAATTAAAATCAATAAGTTCTTACACAAATTTAAAGTTCCTCCCATTCCTAGTAAGAATTTATAAAAAACCAAGCAAGTATTTTTGTATTAACGATTGTAGTAAAGGTATGTAATATAAATCGACTAAATACTATGTATAATATATTATATGTATAATTAACGTAGATAACCAACATCCTGAGATGCCAAACAACGGTAGGGGCTTTAAAAGGCTTCCGGAGTTTAAACCTAAAATCAAATGGATCAATGGCAGAAGTATAACACCTTATTCGTTGTATCAAAAAGAGATGTTCGATAACAATAGTATCTAAATTAAAAAATACTATATCGATACAGTTTTTAATATAATTTTTTTTATAGCAAAGCCTACTCTTCAAAAATGGAAAGATCTGCCGATTGAAAACAAAATTATTTTTATTAACCGGGTTATTGCACAAACATATGTAAGTATCTTTTCCGTTACGTTTTATGTTGAAATAATTTTTAATTTTGTCTCTAGTTAGGTGATAAAAAATGTTTGATAAAATTAAACGAACTAGAAATGTTCAATACGTTTTATAAAAAACCAGATAAACCGGGATTAGACAAATATCAAACATACATTAAAGACAACATTAGTTTAAAATCACTCCAAAAGATACAACATGAGTGGCAATCATTGTCAGATTTAGAAAAAGGAAAATATGCAACCAAAACTATAGAAAACTTGGCGCAATATTTATCTGATTATCAAGATTACATCAACCGTCTTCCTGATGAATATCAGCCAAGAGAAAAAGCATACCTGGATGGAATAAAAGAAAAATATATAAGATTTGTTAAAAAAGAGGAAACAAATCAGTCCATTAAATGCAAAAAGCGTTCATCGATTACCAAATATCCAATGGAACAAACAAACGATGAATCTTCAAAACATCCAAATACCGATTGCCGATCTCCATTTGTACTTAAAAGACCGCAAATGTAAGTTACAACCAATTATTCTCTATTTAAATTAAAAAATATTTTTTGTGATTTTAGGACATTTTATCAATATTGGATACATGAATATTGCAGAGGAAAAGGAAAAGATGTTTGTAAAACTGCATACAAAAATTTGAAAAAAGCTGATAAGGAAAGATTTCAACAAAAATACCAAGATAAAGTAGACAACTACATTAAGAGTTTTAGAATATACCTTAAATCGTTACCCCCAAAAGTAAGTAAAGAACCACTAGATATATCTTAATACAAATAATTTTTACATTTGTTTTACAGGAAGCACAACAACACGTGAAAGTAATAAATGAGGAAAAAAATAGTGACGATTCGGATGAACACTTTAGTGAGGAATCAGGCTTTGGCGATTCGGATGAACAAACTAGTGACCATTCGGATGAACAAACTAGTGACCATTCGGATGAACAAACTAGTGACCATTTGGATGAGCAAACTAGAGAGGAATCGGGTAGTGACGAGGAATAGGAATAGGATGCAATGTTTTTTTTTGATTTACAAAAGTTTGTTTGATTTTTTGCAATTTATTTTGAAGTTTGAAATAATTGTAACATACTAAAAATAGAACATGTTGAAGTTAAAATTATTAAAACGCGATGTATTGATTCAGATGATTCCCAAATATCATTCAATAATGGAAAAACTGTTACTTTTTGTGAATAATACGAAACCGTTTGAAATAAATAAATTGGGAAAAGCTGCAGTTCGAGCGTGTGTTGATTTAGAAAATGTTAGTTTGTTGTATAACAATCTAGTGCAAGCACAACAAAATTTGGTTATTTCGCATTTTCTTCATTTGTTACTCCAGGGGACATGATTCAAGAAATTGGAGCAGACATAGCAATGTTTATTCATTCGTAAGTAGATCACTGCCCTTATATTTTTAACTTAAACTTAATGTATCTTTTTTTCAGTACACAAATACTTCTGGTTATTCATTTGATTTTGGCTTTAAACTTCGGAGACTGTACGAACTGTATAGAAATGTACGAAATGTATAGAAATGTACGAACTGATACGATACCTCGGATTGAACTGTATCTCGGATGTAGATTACATGTAGATTTAACAAATTCAACTACAAAAGGTGACCTTTTGTTTTATTCTATCCTAACAATGGTTGAACCTTTCAATTGAAAACCTAACCTTATATAACTACAAATAATACAACCTAATCATAATTCCAGTCCATGTTAATAAAGAACACTGGACATTTGCAATGATAGATTTCAAAACAAAATTAAGTACTATGATTCAAAGGGAAATCCAAATGATGCAATCATGAACAGAGTTATATCAATGAAGAATCGCTGAACAAAAAGAAAAGCCGGTTTGATACGTGTCAATTTTTATATGAGTTTGTCTGAAACTACAAACCTACAAGAAACCGTTTGAAATAAATAAATTGGGAAAAGCTGCTATTCGAGCGTGTATTGATTTAAAAAATGCTAATTTGTTGTATAACGATCTCCAGGGGCATGATTCAAGAAATTTGAGCACACATAGCAATGTTTATTCATTCGTAAGTAGATCACTGCCCTTACATTTTTAACTTAAACTTAATTTATCCTTTTTTCAGTACACAAATACTTCTGGTATTCATTTGATTTTGGGTTTAAACTTCAGAAACTGTACGAACTGTACCTCGGATGACAGTATGTGAAACATACTTGAAACATACAAGTTTTTTTCAAATGTTTGTATGCAGTTTTACAAATTATCGTATGTATGTAAATTATTGTATGCAGTTTAGCATATTTTTAACTACTACTATATTTTCAACTAAACTATTGTATGCAGTTCAACTACTAAGTTTAGTTTCAACAAGTTTATTGAGTTGTAGCTCGGATTGAACTGTTTATTGAACTGTACCTCGGATGACAGTATGTGAACATACTTGAAACATACATAATGAAACATACTTGAAAAGCTGGAACACAATATTATGCGCGGGTAAATTTACTTAATCTAGCAAATGTTCGCGACAGAAACACCAAATATTTCCATTCAGATGCAGTTTAGCATATTTTCAAAAAAGTTAAGACTTAGCAATGTTGATTCATTCGTAGGTAGATCACTGACCTTACATTTTTAACTTAAACTTAATCTATCTTTTTTTCAGTACACAAAGGTACCGCACGGTCTCTTAAAAACTGTGGAAGTTCATATCAGGATGTTTTTGGATTTGTATATTGTTAACAACAATACTTACAACTTACAACTAAAATAAAAATTATAGTATATATTATTTTAGTTTTTAAATTTATAAAAAAAAAGTTTAATAATCTTGAAATAAATCGGTAACAAGAAAATATATTGGAAATTTATTGGGTTTTTATTTATTTATTTATTTATTGGAAATATTGGAAATTAAAAATTAATAGAACCTAGTCATACTTTTTACTCACAGTGGGGAGATCCCCGAGTGCCAGAAGTGCCTGTATCATAGTACTTAATTAATTTTGTTTAAAGACCTTTTAAAGTTAAATATGGTTACCTTTTACTGTACTGTACTGCAGTGGTTCATATTTATCGAAGACACAATCCCAAAAACTAGTATAAACATTTGGCGCCTTTTTTTTTTGTCGCTAGTGTAGTATAAAGTTGGTATCAAATTTAAAAAAAAACAATTGAATATTTAAAAACAATTGAATATCAAAAATACAAAAACTAAGAAAAAATAAATAATAAACTATGAGAACGTCAACGACATTATAATTTTATTGTTGTTGTACACTCAGGCATTATAGTGAATCGTTTTTTTTAACGTTCTTCATAAGAATTTAAAAAGTTGCATATCAAAATGCAAAAATACAACATTATAAAAACTTATTCATTAAATAAGAAACGGTAAGAGAAATTTTTATTTGATTAATAAGTAAATAAATTGATAACGGACTAATATTTTTATTTTCATTCATTAATTTTAGCTTCAATACTAATGCTGAAATTATTAATAAATTTAATTTGCGTATTACACGAAGAGATACCAAAACTTTAGAAGGCAGCAATTGGCTAAACGACAACATCCTTAACTTTTATTTGAATCTATTGAATGAAAGGAGTGTATTGAAGGAATATCTTGGCTATCCAAAAGTAATGGCATTAAATACATTTTTTCTACCTCAACTATTGAGAGCTGGCTATGATGGTGTCAGGCGCTGGACCACCAAATTTGACATTTTTTCATACGACCTAATCATAATTCCAGTCCATGTTAATAAAAAACACTGGACATTTGCAATGATAGATTTCAAAACAAAATTAATTAAGTACTATGATTCAAAGGGAAATTCAAATGATGCAATCATGAACAGATTATTGAATTATATCAATGAAGAATCGCTGAACAAAAAGAAAAGCCGGTTTGATACGTGTAATTGGAGAACAGAAAATGTGTCAAACATCCCTCTTCAACAAAATAATAATGACTGTGGCGTATTTTGTTGCATTTTTGCCGAATATATAACGAGAAATAAACCAATCGATTTTTCACAAGAGCATATAAAGTTTTTTAGAAGGAAAATGGCTTATGAAATAAATACTGGAAAATTAATAAATTAATTTAGTTCATAAGTAAAAGGCATTGTATTACATTGTATAATATAAATAACAAATAAAATTTTTAAAAATAAAAATTGTAATAAACTATTATTTTAGTTTTTAAATTTATAAAAAAAGTTCATTAATTAACTTCGAAGACTGTACGATTTGGTCGTTACCTTTTGTAGTCAGTTTAAAGAGTAGTATACTTATAATATTGTTGGTCTGTAGCATACTTAAGTTGTACAATTTGTGTAAGTTGTGTGGATATAAGATCATAACGTTTTGAATGACATTTTCTAGAGTAAGTAAATTCACCCGCGCATAATATTATGTTTCTGCTTTACTCATAATAAATAAAAATGAGTAAATTCTTACACAAATTTGGAGTTCCTTGTAAGAATTTATAAAAAACTAAGCAAGTATTTTTGTATTAACGATTGTTTTTTTTAATGTAATATTTATTTCTAGACTAATAGAAAGACAAAAATCCAGGAAAAGGTTCTCTTAAATATGGATGACAATTTATGTGAAAATATCCCATCAACGAATATCATTAAATGCAAAACAGGTTTCAAACATTATTCTGTTATTATATGTTGCATTGTTACTGTTCGGTTTTATTTATGGGGTACTTGTATGGGGTACTTTCGTCACATCAAGAAAACAGCATTTATGGGGTACTATGTATGGGGTACTTTCGTCACATCAAGAAAACAGCATAACCATGTCGTTTACTTGAAGTTAAAAAAGGTCACCTTTTGTAGTTAAAAAAGGTCACCTTTTGTAGTTAAAAAAGGTCACCTTTTGTAGTTAAAAAAAGTCACCTTTTGTAGTTGAAAAAGGTCACCTTTTGTAGTTAAAAAAGGTCACCTTTTGTAGTTAAAAAAAGTTACCTTTTTTAGTTAAAAAAGATCACCTTTTGTAGTTAAAAAAGGTTACCTTTTGTAGTTAAAAAAGATCACCTTTTGTAGTTAAAAAAGGTCACCTTTTGTAGTTAAAAAAGGTCACCTTTTGTAGTTAAAAAAAGTCACCTTTTGTAGTTGAAAAAGGTCACCTTTTGTAGTTAAAAAAGGTTACCTTTTGTAGTTAAAAAAGATCACCTTTTGTAGTTAAAAAAGGTCACCTTTTGTAGTTAAAAAAGGTCACCTTTTGTAGTTGAAAAAGGTCACCTTTTGTAGTTAAAAAAGGTTACCTTTTGTAGTTAAAAAAGATCACCTTTTGTAGTTAAAAAAGGTTACCTTTTGTAGTTAAAAAAGATCACCTTTTGTAGTTAAAAAAGGTCACTAGAGAACCTTTGTAGTGACCTTTTTTAACTACAAAAGTTAACTACAAAAGGTGACCTTTTTTAACTATACTTTTAACTATACGAAACCTTTAACTACAAAAGGTGACCTTTTTTAACTACAAAAGGTGATCTTTTTTAACTACAAAAGGTGACCTTTTTTAACTACAAAAGGTGATCTTTTTTAACTACAAAAGGTAACCTTTTTTAACTACAAAAGGTGACCTTTTTTAACTACAAAAGGTGACCTTTTTTAACTTTTGTAGTTAAAAAAGGTTACCTTTTGTAGTTAAAAAAAAGTCACCTTTTGTAGTTGAAAAAGGTCACCTTTTGTAGTTAAAAAAGGTTACCTTTTGTAGTTAAAAAAGATCACCTTTTGTAGTTAAAAAAGGTCACCTTTTGTAGTTAAAAAAGGTCACCTTTTGTAGTTAAAAAAGGTTACCTTTTGTAGTTAAAAAAGATCACCTTTTGTAGTTAAAAAAGGTCACCTTTTGTAGTTAAAGGTTTCGTATAGTTAAAAGTATAGTTAAAAAAGGTCACCTTTTGTAGTTAACTTTTGTAGTTAAAAAAGGTCACCTTTTGTAGTTAAAAAAGGTCACCTTTTGTAGTTAAAAAAGGTCACCTTTTGTAGTTAAAAAAAGTTACCTTTTTTAGTTAAAAAAGATCACCTTTTGTAGTTAAAAAAGGTCACCTTTTGTAGTTAAAAAAGGTCACCTTTTGTAGTTAAAAAAGGTCACCTTTTGTAGTTAAAAAAAGTTACCTTTTTTAGTTAAAAAAGATCACCTTTTGTAGTTAAAAAAGGTCACCTTTTGGAGTTAAAAAAGGTCACCTTTTGTAGTTAAAAAAAGTCACCTTTTGTAGTTGAAAAAGGTCACCTTTTGTAGTTAAAAAAGGTTACCTTTTGTAGTTAAAAAAGGTTACCTTTTGTAGTTAAAAAAGATCACCTTTTGTAGTTAAAAAAGGTCACCTTTTGTAGTTAAAAAAGGTCACCTTTTGTAGTTAAAAAAGGTCACCTTTTGTAGTTAAAAAAAGTTACCTTTTTTAGTTAAAAAAGATCACCTTTTGTAGTTAAAAAAGGTCACCTTTTGTGGTTAAAAAAGGTCACCTTTTGTAGTTAAAAAAGGTCACCTTTTGTAGTTAAAAAAGGTCACCTTTTGTAGTTAAAAAAAGTCACCTTTTGTAGTTGAAAAAGGTCACCTTTTGTAGTTGAAAAAGGTCACCTTTTGTAGTTAAAAAAGGTTACCTTTTGTAGTTAAAAAAGATCACCTTTTGTAGTTAAAAAAGGTCACCTTTTGTAGTTAAAAAAGGTCACCTTTTGTAGTTAAAAAAAGTCACCTTTTGTAGTTGAAAAAGGTCACCTTTTGTAGTTAAAAAAGGTTACCTTTTGTAGTTAAAAAAGATCACCTTTTGTAGTTAAAAAAGGTTACCTTTTGTAGTTAAAAAAGATCACCTTTTGTAGTTAAAAAAGGTCACCTTTTGTAGTTAAAAAAGGTCACCTTTTGTAGTTAAAAAAAGTCACCTTTTGTAGTTGAAAAAGGTCACCTTTTGTAGTTAAAAAAGATCACCTTTTGTAGTTAAAAAAGGTTACCTTTTGTAGTTAAAAAAGATCACCTTTTGTAGTTAAAAAAGGTCACCTTTTGTAGTTAAAAAAGGTCACCTTTTGTAGTTAAAAAAAGTCACCTTTTGTAGTTGAAAAAGGTCACCTTTTGTAGTTAAAAAAGGTTACCTTTTGTAGTTAAAAAAGGTTACCTTTTGTAGTTAAAAAAGATCACCTTTTGTAGTTAAAAAAGGTCACCTTTTGTAGTTGAAAAAGGTCACCTTTTGTAGTTGAAAAAGGTCACCTTTTGTAGTTAAAAAAGGTTACCTTTTGTAGTTAAAAAAGATCACCTTTTGTAGTTAAAAAAGGTCACCTTTTGTAGTTAAAAAAGGTCACCTTTTGTAGTTAAAAAAAGTCACCTTTTGTAGTTGAAAAAGGTCACCTTTTGTAGTTAAAAAAGGTTACCTTTTGTAGTTAAAAAAGATCACCTTTTGTAGTTAAAAAAGGTCACCTTTTGTAGTTAAAAAAGGTCACCTTTTGTAGTTGAAAAAGGTCACCTTTTGTAGTTAAAAAAGGTTACCTTTTGTAGTTAAAAAAGATCACCTTTTGTAGTTAAAAAAGGTTACCTTTTGTAGTTAAAAAAGATCACCTTTTGTAGTTAAAAAAGGTCACCTTTTATAGTTAAAAAAGATTACCTTTTGTGGTTATAAAAGGTTACATTTTACAGTTAAAAAAGGTTACCTCTAACTACGATTATTTTGATCTTATCAACCGGCTTTTCTTTTTGTTCAGCGATTCTTCATCTTCATCACCAATCAACAATTCACTTTCATCACCAAACAACCTGTGTTACTTGTCTAGGAATCACACACAAAAGTAATCACAATAATCATTTGTCACAATGGGGCAGATTCGTCAGAGACGAAAGTACCCCACATTCATGTGACGAAAGTGCCCCAAGTCTCAAAAAATGAAACAAAATTAAATATGTCGCTAGCTTTGGTTTTTTATTTAATTTTACTTAATGCACTTCACACATAATTTAACAGTTAAACTGTTTCATTTAATTCACTTTAACTAACTTAACTATAAAAAGCCTCAAAACCTTACGAAAAAAAATTAGAAACTTACAGAACAAAACACAAAAACACAAAAACCCGTGTAATATTGTTAATTGTCAAGGAAATAATACCAAACTTCAGATATAAACGGAATTGTTAGCAAGTAACGGGATTTATTTTTGGTAGATTTTTTAAATGAGAATCATGGGTTTAGGGACGTTTGACAAATGTGCCCCGATGACGAAAATGCCCCACTTTACCCTACATTTTAATCAACAAAAAAAACCTTTGATAACTTATACAGACCAAATAACTGAATACCTACATTTAAATTAATAACTAAAAACTGTAATAACTGATACACACTACATGACTGAATATTCTATTTTAAAAAAAAACTTTGATATTTTAAATGAAAAATTTAAAACAAGTACATCACCAATAGAGGGGAGAGTGGGGCGCTTTCGCCACCCTTTTTTCTTTCAGCGATATTAATAACACTACTAACCTATTTATTTATCTGTAAATTGCAAATGAAACTTAAATCTAATAAGCAACTTTGATGCTTGTCATTACATCTTGCCAATTATTTTAAACAGGTGTTTTTTTTAATTTGCCAGGTAGACTACAAATTGACGAATGTGCCCCATGCTGGGGTACTTTTGTCATTGTATGGGGTACTTTCGTCACATCAAGAAAACAGCATAACCATGTCGTTTACTTGAAGTTAAAAAAGGTCACCTTTTGTAGTTAAAAAAGGTCACCTTTTGTAGTTAAAAAAGGTCACCTTTTGTAGTTAAAAAAAGTCACCTTTTGTAGTTGAAAAAGGTCACCTTTTGTAGTTAAAAAAGGTCACCTTTTGTAGTTAAAAAAAGTTACCTTTTTTAGTTAAAAAAGATCACCTTTTGTAGTTAAAAAAGGTTACCTTTTGTAGTTAAAAAAGATCACCTTTTGTAGTTAAAAAAGGTCACCTTTTGTAGTTAAAAAAGGTCACCTTTTGTAGTTAAAAAAAGTCACCTTTTGTAGTTGAAAAAGGTCACCTTTTGTAGTTAAAAAAGGTTACCTTTTGTAGTTAAAAAAGATCACCTTTTGTAGTTAAAAAAGGTCACCTTTTGTAGTTAAAAAAGGTCACCTTTTGTAGTTGAAAAAGGTCACCTTTTGTAGTTAAAAAAGGTTACCTTTTGTAGTTAAAAAAGATCACCTTTTGTAGTTAAAAAAGGTTACCTTTTGTAGTTAAAAAAGATCACCTTTTGTAGTTAAAAAAGGTCACCTTTTGTAGTTAAAAAAGGTCACCTTTTGTAGTTAAAAAAAGTCACCTTTTGTAGTTGAAAAAGGTCACCTTTTGTAGTTAAAAAAGGTTACCTTTTGTAGTTAAAAAAGGTTACCTTTTGTAGTTAAAAAAGATCACCTTTTGTAGTTAAAAAAGGTCACCTTTTGTAGTTGAAAAAGGTCACCTTTTGTAGTTGAAAAAGGTCACCTTTTGTAGTTAAAAAAGGTTACCTTTTGTAGTTAAAAAAGATCACCTTTTGTAGTTAAAAAAGGTCACCTTTTGTAGTTAAAAAAGGTCACCTTTTGTAGTTAAAAAAAGTCACCTTTTGTAGTTGAAAAAGGTCACCTTTTGTAGTTAAAAAAGGTTACCTTTTGTAGTTAAAAAAGATCACCTTTTGTAGTTAAAAAAGGTCACCTTTTGTAGTTAAAAAAGGTCACCTTTTGTAGTTGAAAAAGGTCACCTTTTGTAGTTAAAAAAGGTTACCTTTTGTAGTTAAAAAAGATCACCTTTTGTAGTTAAAAAAGGTTACCTTTTGTAGTTAAAAAAGATCACCTTTTGTAGTTAAAAAAGGTCACCTTTTATAGTTAAAAAAGATTACCTTTTGTGGTTATAAAAGGTTACATTTTACAGTTAAAAAAGGTTACCTCTAACTACGATTATTTTGATCTTATCAACCGGCTTTTCTTTTTGTTCAGCGATTCTTCATCTTCATCACCAATCAACAATTCACTTTCATCACCAAACAACCTGTGTTACTTGTCTAGGAATCACACACAAAAGTAATCACAATAATCATTTGTCACAATGGGGCAGATTCGTCAGAGACGAAAGTACCCCACATTCATGTGACGAAAGTGCCCCAAGTCTCAAAAAATGAAACAAAATTAAATATGTCGCTAGCTTTGGTTTTTTATTTAATTTTACTTAATGCACTTCACACATAATTTAACAGTTAAACTGTTTCATTTAATTCACTTTAACTAACTTAACTATAAAAAGCCTCAAAACCTTACGAAAAAAAATTAGAAACTTACAGAACAAAACACAAAAACACAAAAACCCGTGTAATATTGTTAATTGTCAAGGAAATAATACCAAACTTCAGATATAAACGGAATTGTTAGCAAGTAACGGGATTTATTTTTGGTAGATTTTTTAAATGAGAATCATGGGTTTAGGGACGTTTGACAAATGTGCCCCGATGACGAAAATGCCCCACTTTACCCTACATTTTAATCAACAAAAAAAACCTTTGATAACTTATACAGACCAAATAACTGAATACCTACATTTAAATTAATAACTAAAAACTGTAATAACTGATACACACTACATGACTGAATATTCTATTTTAAAAAAAAACTTTGATATTTTAAATGAAAAATTTAAAACAAGTACATCACCAATAGAGGGGAGAGTGGGGCGCTTTCGCCACCCTTTTTTCTTTCAGCGATATTAATAACACTACTAACCTATTTATTTATCTGTAAATTGCAAATGAAACTTAAATCTAATAAGCAACTTTGATGCTTGTCATTACATCTTGCCAATTATTTTAAACAGGTGTTTTTTTTAATTTGCCAGGTAGACTACAAATTGACGAATGTGCCCCATGCTGGGGTACTTTTGTCATTGTATGGGGTACTTTCGTCACATCAAGAAAACAGCATAACCATGTCGTTTACTTGAAGTTAAAAAAGGTCACCTTTTGTAGTTAAAAAAGGTTGCTTTTTTTAGTTAAAAAAGGTAACCTTTTGTAGTTAATAAAAGTCACCTTTTGTAGTTAAAAAAGGTTACCTTTTGTAGTTCAAAAAGGTCACCTTTTGTAGTTAAAAAAGGTCACCTTTTGTAGTTAAAAAAGGTTACCTTTTGTAGTTAAAAAAAGATCACCTTTTGTAGTTAAAAAAGGTCACCTTTTGTAGTTAAAAAAGGTCACCTTTTGTAGTTAAAAAAGGTCACCTTTTGTAGTTAAAAAAAGTTACCTTTTTTAGTTAAAAAAGATCACCTTTTGTAGTTAAAAAAGGTCACCTTTTGTAGTTAAAAAAGGTCACCTTTTGTAGTTAAAAAAAGTCACCTTTTGTAGTTGAAAAAGGTCACCTTTTGTAGTTAAAAAAGGTTACCTTTTGTAGTTAAAAAAGGTAACCTTTTGTAGTTAAAAAAGATCACCTTTTGTAGTTAAAAAAGGTCACCTTTTGTAGTTAAAAAAGGTCACCTTTTGTAGTTAAAAAAGGTTACCTTTTGTAGTTAAAAAAAGTCACCTTTTGTAGTTGAAAAAGGTCACCTTTTGTAGTTAAAAAAGGTTACCTTTTGTAGTTAAAAAAGATCACCTTTTGTAGTTAAAAAAGGTCACCTTTTGTAGTTAAAAAAGGTCACCTTTTGTAGTTAAAAAAGGTTACCTTTTGTAGTTAAAAAAGATCACCTTTTGTAGTTAAAAAAGGTCACCTTTTGTAGTTAAAAAAGGTCACCTTTTGTAGTTAAAAAAGGTCACCTTTTGTAGTTAAAAAAAGTTACCTTTTTTAGTTAAAAAAGATCACCTTTTGTAGTTAAAAAAGGTCACCTTTTGTAGTTAAAAAAGGTCACCTTTTGTAGTTAAAAAAGGTCACCTTTTGTAGTTAAAAAAAGTTACCTTTTTTAGTTAAAAAAGATCACCTTTTGTAGTTAAAAAAGGTCACCTTTTGGAGTTAAAAAAGGTCACCTTTTGTAGTTAAAAAAAGTCACCTTTTGTAGTTGAAAAAGGTCACCTTTTGTAGTTAAAAAAGGTTACCTTTTGTAGTTTTTAAAAAAGGTTACCTTTTGTAGTTACCCTTTAATAACACTACTAACCTATTTATTTATCTGTAAATTGCAAATTAAACTTAAATCTAATAAGCAACTTTGATGCTTGTCATTACATCTTGCCAATTATTTTAAACAGGTGTTTTTTTTAATTTGCCAGGTAGACTACAAATTGACGAATGTGCCCCATGCTGGGGTACTTTTGTCATTGTATGGGGTACTTTCGTCACATCAAGAAAACAGCATAACCATGTCGTTTACTTGAAGTTAAAAAAGGTCACCTTTTGTAGTTAAAAAAGGTTGCTTTTTTTAGTTAAAAAAGGTAACCTTTTGTAGTTAATAAAAGTCACCTTTTGTAGTTAAAAAAGGTTACCTTTTGTAGTTCAAAAAGGTCACCTTTTGTAGTTAAAAAAGGTCACCTTTTGTAGTTAAAAAAGGTTACCTTTTGTAATTAAAAAAAGTCACCTTTTGTAGTTGAAAAAGGTCACCTTTTGTAGTTAAAAAAGGTTACCTTTTGTAGTTAAAAAAGATCACCTTTTGTAGTTAAAAAAGGTCACCTTTTGTAGTTAAAAAAGGTCACCTTTTGTAGTTAAAAAAGGTTACCTTTTGTAGTTAAAAAAGATCACCTTTTGTAGTTAAAAAAGGTCACCTTTTGTAGTTTGGTTAAAAAAGGTTACGTTAAAAAAAGTCCATGTTAATAAAGAACACTGGACATTTGCAATGATAGATTTCAAAACAAAATTAAGTACTATGATTCAAAGGGAAATCCAAATGATGCAATCATGAACAGAGTTATATCAATGAAGAATCGCTGAACAAAAAGAAAAGCCGGTTTGATACGTGTCAATTTTTATATGAGTTTGTCTGAAACTACAAACCTACAAGAAACCGTTTGAAATAAATAAATTGGGAAAAGCTGCTATTCGAGCGTGTATTGATTTAAAAAATGCTAATTTGTTGTATAACGATCTCCAGGGGCATGATTCAAGAAATTTGAGCACACATAGCAATGTTTATTCATTCGTAAGTAGATCACTGCCCTTACATTTTTAACTTAAACTTAATTTATCCTTTTTTCAGTACACAAATACTTCTGGTATTCATTTGATTTTGGGTTTAAACTTCAGAAACTGTACGAACTGTACCTCGGATGACAGTATGTGAAACATACTTGAAACATACAAGTTTTTTTCAAATGTTTGTATGCAGTTTTACAAATTATCGTATGTATGTAAATTATTGTATGCAGTTTAGCATATTTTTAACTACTACTATATTTTCAACTAAACTATTGTATGCAGTTCAACTACTAAGTTTAGTTTCAACAAGTTTATTGAGTTGTAGCTCGGATTGAACTGTTTATTGAACTGTACCTCGGATGACAGTATGTGAACATACTTGAAACATACATAATGAAACATACTTGAAAAGCTGGAACACAATATTATGCGCGGGTAAATTTACTTAATCTAGCAAATGTTCGCGACAGAAACACCAAATATTTCCATTCAGATGCAGTTTAGCATATTTTCAAAAAAGTTAAGACTTAGCAATGTTGATTCATTCGTAGGTAGATCACTGACCTTACATTTTTAACTTAAACTTAATCTATCTTTTTTTCAGTACACAAAGGTACCGCACGGTCTCTTAAAAACTGTGGAAGTTCATATCAGGATGTTTTTGGATTTGTATATTGTTAACAACAATACTTACAACTTACAACTAAAATAAAAATTATAGTATATATTATTTTAGTTTTTAAATTTATAAAAAAAAAGTTTAATAATCTTGAAATAAATCGGTAACAAGAAAATATATTGGAAATTTATTGGGTTTTTATTTATTTATTTATTTATTGGAAATATTGGAAATTAAAAATTAATAGAACCTAGTCATACTTTTTACTCACAGTGGGGAGATCCCCGAGTGCCAGAAGTGCCTGTATCATAGTACTTAATTAATTTTGTTTAAAGACCTTTTAAAGTTAAATATGGTTACCTTTTACTGTACTGTACTGCAGTGGTTCATATTTATCGAAGACACAATCCCAAAAACTAGTATAAACATTTGGCGCCTTTTTTTTTTGTCGCTAGTGTAGTATAAAGTTGGTATCAAATTTAAAAAAAAACAATTGAATATTTAAAAACAATTGAATATCAAAAATACAAAAACTAAGAAAAAATAAATAATAAACTATGAGAACGTCAACGACATTATAATTTTATTGTTGTTGTACACTCAGGCATTATAGTGAATCGTTTTTTTTAACGTTCTTCATAAGAATTTAAAAAGTTGCATATCAAAATGCAAAAATACAACATTATAAAAACTTATTCATTAAATAAGAAACGGTAAGAGAAATTTTTATTTGATTAATAAGTAAATAAATTGATAACGGACTAATATTTTTATTTTCATTCATTAATTTTAGCTTCAATACTAATGCTGAAATTATTAATAAATTTAATTTGCGTATTACACGAAGAGATACCAAAACTTTAGAAGGCAGCAATTGGCTAAACGACAACATCCTTAACTTTTATTTGAATCTATTGAATGAAAGGAGTGTATTGAAGGAATATCTTGGCTATCCAAAAGTAATGGCATTAAATACATTTTTTCTACCTCAACTACTGAGAGCTGGCTATGATGGTGTCAGGCGCTGGACCACCAAATTTGACATTTTTTCATACGACCTAATCATAATTCCAGTCCATGTTAATAAAAAACACTGGACATTTGCAATGATAGATTTCAAAACAAAATTAATTAAGTACTATGATTCAAAGGGAAATTCAAATGATGCAATCATGAACAGATTATTGAATTATATCAATGAAGAATCGCTGAACAAAAAGAAAAGCCGGTTTGATACGTGTAATTGGAGAACAGAAAATGTGTCAAACATCCCTCTTCAACAAAATAATAATGACTGTGGCGTATTTTGTTGCATTTTTGCCGAATATATAACGAGAAATAAACCAATCGATTTTTCACAAGAGCATATAAAGTTTTTTAGAAGGAAAATGGCTTATGAAATAAATACTGGAAAATTAATAAATTAATTTAGTTCATAAGTAAAAGGCATTGTATTACATTGTATAATATAAATAACAAATAAAATTTTTAAAAATAAAAATTGTAATAAACTATTATTTTAGTTTTTAAATTTATAAAAAAAGTTCATTAATTAACTTCGAAGACTGTACGATTTGGTCGTTACCTTTTGTAGTCAGTTTAAAGAGTAGTATACTTATAATATTGTTGGTCTGTAGCATACTTAAGTTGTACAATTTGTGTAAGTTGTGTGGATATAAGATCATAACGTTTTGAATGACATTTTCTAGAGTAAGTAAATTCACCCGCGCATAATATTATGTTTCTGCTTTACTCATAATAAATAAAAATGAGTAAATTCTTACACAAATTTGGAGTTCCTTGTAAGAATTTATAAAAAACTAAGCAAGTATTTTTGTATTAACGATTGTTTTTTTTAATGTAATATTTATTTCTAGACTAATAGAAAGACAAAAATCCAGGAAAAGGTTCTCTTAAATATGGATGACAATTTATGTGAAAATATCCCATCAACGAATATCATTAAATGCAAAACAGGTTTCAAACATTATTCTGTTATTATATGTTGCATTGTTACTGTTCGGTTTTATTTATTTCTAGCTAGAAGACGAAACTTCAACTCCAAAACTATTTGTAAAGATGGCGAATCTATGAATCGCAAGTCCAGTCCCTATTAACATGGACTGGAATTATGATTAGGTCGTATGAAAAAATGTCAAATTTGGTGGTCCAGCGCCTGACACCATCATAGCCAGCTCTCAATAGTTGAGGTTTAAAAAAAATGTATTTAATGCCATTACTTTTGGATAGCCAAGATATTCCTTCAATACACTCCTTTCATTCAATAGACTCAAATAAAAGTTAAGGATGTTGTCGTTTAGCCAATTGCTGCCTTCTAAAGTTTTGGTATCTCTTCGTGTAATACGCAAATTAAATTTATTAATAATTTCAGCATTAGTAATGAAGCTAAAATTAATGAATGAAAATAAAAATATTAGTCCGTTATCAATTGGTGAAACTTATCCTAGTAAGAATTTTTAAAAACGAGCAAGCATTTTTGTATTAACGATTGTTTTGTTTTATTGTAATATTTATTTCTAGACAAACATGAAGCAGGCATTAGAAAGACAAAAATCCAGGAAAAGGATCTCAGAAACTAACGATTTAGTGAAAGCACAACAAAGTTTGGTTTAGTTTCAACAAGTTTATTCAACAATCAAGTAATTGTGAACGTCAACGTGAAAGATACTTACATATGTTTGTGCAATAACCCGGTTAATAAAAATAATTTTGTTTTCAATCGGCAGATCTATCCATTTTGAAGAGAAGGCTTTGCTATGAAAAAAATTATATTAAAAACTGTATCGATATAGTACTTTTTAATTTAGATACTATTGTTATCGAACATCTCTTTTTGATACAACGAATAAGGTGTTATACTTCTGCATTTGATCCATTTGATTTTGGGTTTAAACTCCAGAAGATTTTTAAAGCCCTACCGTTGTTTGGTATCTCAGGATGTTGGTTATGTACGTTAATTATACATATAATATATTATACATAGTCTTTAGTCGATTTATATTACATACCTCTACTATCTACTACTACTATCATTGGTGAAACTTATCCTAGTAAGAATTTTTAAAAACGAGCAAGCATTTTTGTATTAACGATAGTTTTGTTTTATTGTAATATTTATTTCTAGACATACATGAAGCAGGCATTAGAAAGACAAAACTCCAGGAAAAGGATCTCAGAAGCTAACGATTTAGTGAAAGCACAACAAAGTTTGGTTTAGCTTCAACAAGTTTATTGAACTGTACCTCATATTGAACTGTACGTCAGATGACAGTATTAAAACATACTTGAAAAGCTGAAACATAATATTATGCACGGGTGAATTTACTTTAGCAAATGTTCGTGACAAAGACCAAATATTTCCATTCATATGCAGGTTAGCATATTTTCAACTACTACTATACCTTATACTAAACTATTGTATGCAGTTCAACTACTATTGTATCTACTTGTTCAACTACTATTGTATGCTAAACTATTGTATGCAGTTCAACTATTAAATGTTATTACTTTTGCATATCAGGATGTTTTTGCTAACAACAATACTTAGAACAATGCGCAACAATTAGTGAAAGGGGCGTGATGAAAAATAGTGATGAGTTGGATGAACAAATTAGGGAGGAATCGGGGAGTGACGAGGAATAGCAAGAGCATCGTCAAAACAAAATTAATTTCAAAACAAACAAGTTTCAAAACAAAATTAATTAAGTACTATGATTCCATCTTCCTTCTAAAAAAACCTTATATATAATACCTTATTTCTCGTTATATATACAAAGGCAATTTGTAATTTTTATTTTTAAAAATTTTATTTGTTAGTTATTTTATTATACAATGTAATACAATACTTTTTACTTATGAACTAAATTAATTTATTAATTTTCCAGTATTTATTTCATAAGCCATTTTCCTTCTAAAAAACTTTATATGCTCTTGTGAAAAATTGATCGGTTTATTTCTCGTTATATATTCGGCAAAAATTCAACAAATTAGCCACAGTCATTATTATTTTGTTGAAGAGGGATGTTTTCTTTTTTCTTCGTGCAATGTTTGATACATTTTCTGTTGTCCATTTACACGTATGAAACCGGCTTTTCTTTTTGTTCAGCGATTCCTCATTGATATAACTCAATAATCTGTTCATGATTGCATCATTTGAATCATAGTACTTAATTAATTTTGTTTTGAAATCTATCATTGCAAAAAGGAGTAAAAAGAAAAATTGTTATATATTTTATTTCTTTTGTTTTTTTATTGTAAAACATTTTTCTTTTTGTGGTATAAAAATAAAAATTGTAATGAACTATTATTTTTGTTTTTAAATTTTCCTAAAGTATGCCAAAGGTAGGTATATTGTTTGTCTGAAGGTTCTTGAAGAAACCTATAATCATTTGTCACAATGGGGCAGATTCGTCAGAGACGAAAGTACCCCACATTCATGTGACGAAAGTGCCCCAAGTCTCAAAAAATGAAACAAAAAAGGTCACCTTTTGTAATTAAAAAAAGTCACCTTTTGTAGTTGAAAAAGGTCACCTTTTGTAGTTAAAAAAGGTTACCTTTTGTAGTTAAAAAAGATCACCTTTTGTAGTTAAAAAAGGTCACCTTTTGTAGTTAAAAAAGGTTGCTTTTTAGTTAAAAAAGGTAACCTTTTGTAGTTAAAAAAGGTTACCTTTTGTAGTTAAAAAAGATCACAATGAAATGGTCACAATGAAATGGTCAAATGAATGGTCACAATGGGGCAGATTCGTCAGAGACGAAAGTACCCCACATTCATGTGACGAAAGTGCCCCAAGTCTCAAAAAATGAAACAAAATTAAATATGTCGCTAGCTTTGGTTTTTTATTTAATTTTACTTAATGCACTTCACACATAATTTAACAGTTAAACTGTTTCATTTAATTCACTTTAACTAACTTAACTATAAAAAGCCTCAAAACCTTACGAAAAAAAATTAGAAACTTACAGAACAAAACACAAAAACACAAAAACCCGTGTAATATTGTTAATTGTCAAGGAAATAATACCAAACTTCAGATATAAACGGAATTGTTAGCAAGTAACGGGATTTATTTTTGGTAGATTTTTTAAATGAGAATCATGGGTTTAGGGACGTTTGACAAATGTGCCCCGATGACGAAAATGCCCCACTTTACCCTACATTTTAATCAACAAAAAAAACCTTTGATAACTTATACAGACCAAATAACTGAATACCTACATTTAAATTAATAACTAAAAACTGTAATAACTGATACACACTACATGACTGAATATTCTATTTTAAAAAAAAACTTTGATATTTTAAATGAAAAATTTAAAACAAGTACATCACCAATAGAGGGGAGAGTGGGGCGCTTTCGCCACCCTTTTTTCTTTCAGCGATATTAATAACACTACTAACCTATTTATTTATCTGTAAATTGCAAATTAAACTTAAATCTAATAAGCAACTTTGATGCTTGTCATTACATCTTGCCAATTATTTTAAACAGGTGTTTTTTTTAATTTGCCAGGTAGACTACAAATTGACGAATGTGCCCCATGCTGGGGTACTTTTGTCATTGTATGGGGTACTTTCGTCACATCAAGAAAACAGCATAACCATGTCGTTTACTTGAAGTTAAAAAAGGTCACCTTTTGTAGTTAAAAAAGATCACCTTTTGTAGTTAAAAAAGGTCACCTTTTGTAGTTAAAAAAGGTTAAAGTTAAAAAAGGTCACCTTTTATAGTTAAAAAAGATTACCTTTTGTGGTTATAAAAGGTTACATTTTACAGTTAAAAAAGGTTACCTCTAACTACGATTATTTTGATCTTATCAACCGGCTTTTCTTTTTGTTCAGCGATTCTTCATCTTCATCACCAATCAACAATTCACTTTCATCACCAAACAACCTGTGTTACTTGTCTAGGAATCACACACAAAAGTAATCACAATAATCATTTGTCACAATGGGGCAGATTCGTCAGAGACGAAAGTACCCCACATTCATGTGACGAAAGTGCCCCAAGTCTCAAAAAATGAAACAAAATTAAATATGTCGCTAGCTTTGGTTTTTTATTTAATTTTACTTAATGCACTTCACTTTTGTAGTTAAAAAAGATCACCTTTTGTAGTTAAAAAAGGTCACCTTTTGTAGTTAAAAAAGGTCACCTTTTGTAGTTAAAAAAAGTCACCTTTTGTAGTGGAAAAAGGTCACCTTTTGTAGTTGAAAAAGGTCACCTTTTGTAGTTAAAAAAGGTTACCTTTTGTAGTTAAAAAAGATCACCTTTTGTAGTTAAAAAAGGTCACCTTTTGTAGTTAAAAAAGGTCACCTTTTGTAGTTAAAAAAAGTCACCTTTTGTAGTTGAAAAAGGTCACCTTTTGTAGTTAAAAAAGGTTACCTTTTGTAGTTAAAAAAGATCACCTTTTGTAGTTAAAAAAGGTCACCTTTTGTAGTTAAAAAAGGTCACCTTTTGTAGTTGAAAAAGGTCACCTTTTGTAGTTAAAAAAGGTTACCTTTTGTAGTTAAAAAAGATCACCTTTTGTAGTTAAAAAAGGTTACCTTTTGTAGTTAAAAAAGATCACCTTTTGTAGTTAAAAAAGGTCACCTTTTGTAGTTAAAAAAGGTCACCTTTTGTAGTTAAAAAAAGTCACCTTTTGTAGTTGAAAAAGGTCACCTTTTGTAGTTAAAAAAGGTCACCTTTTGTAGTTAAAAAAGGTTACCTTTTGTAGTTAAAAAAGATCACCTTTTGTAGTTAAAAAAGGTCACCTTTTGTAGTTGAAAAAGGTCACCTTTTGTAGTTAAAAAAGGTTACCTTTTGTAGTTAAAAAAGATCACCGTTTGTAGTTAAAAAAGGTCACCTTTTGTAGTTAAAAAAGGTCACCTTTTGTAGTTAAAAAAAGTCACCTTTTGTAGTTGAAAAAGGTCACCTTTTGTAGTTAAAAAAGGTTACCTTTTGTAGTTAAAAAAGATCACCTTTTGTAGTTAAAAAAGGTCACCTTTTGTAGTTAAAAAAGGTCACCTTTTATAGTTGAAAAAGGTCACCTTTTGTAGTTAAAAAAGGTTACCTTTTGTAGTTAAAAAAGATCACCTTTTGTAGTTAAAAAAGGTTACCTTTTGTAGTTAAAAAAGATCACCTTTTGTAGTTAAAAAAGGTCACCTTTTATAGTTAAAAAAGATTACCTTTTGTGGTTATAAAAGGTTACATTTTACAGTTAAAAAAGGTTACCTCTAACTACGATTATTTTGATCTTATCAACCGGCTTTTCTTTTTGTTCAGCGATTCTTCATCTTCATCACCAATCAACAATTCACTTTCATCACCAAACAACCTGTGTTACTTGTCTAGGAATCACACACAAAAGTAATCACAATAATCATTTGTCACAATGGGGCAGATTCGTCAGAGACGAAAGTACCCCACATTCATGTGACGAAAGTGCCCCAAGTCTCAAAAAATGAAACAAAATTAAATATGTCGCTAGCTTTGGTTTTTTATTTAATTTTACTTAATGCACTTCACACATAATTTAACAGTTAAACTGTTTCATTTAATTCACTTTAACTAACTTAACTATAAAAAGCCTCAAAACCTTACGAAAAAAAATTAGAAACTTACAGAACAAAACACAAAAACACAAAAACCCGTGTAATATTGTTAATTGTCAAGGAAATAATACCAAACTTCAGATATAAACGGAATTGTTAGCAAGTAACGGGATTTATTTTTGGTAGATTTTTTAAATGAGAATCATGGGTTTAGGGACGTTTGACAAATGTGCCCCGATGACGAAAATGCCCCACTTTACCCTACATTTTAATCAACAAAAAAAACCTTTGATAACTTATACAGACCAAATAACTGAATACCTACATTTAAATTAATAACTAAAAACTGTAATAACTGATACACACTACATGACTGAATATTCTATTTTAAAAAAAAACTTTGATATTTTAAATGAAAAATTTAAAACAAGTACATCACCAATAGAGGGGAGAGTGGGGCGCTTTCGCCACCCTTTTTTCTTTCAGCGATATTAATAACACTACTAACCTATTTATTTATCTGTAAATTGCAAATTAAACTTAAATCTAATAAGCAACTTTGATGCTTGTCATTACATCTTGCCAATTATTTTAAACAGGTGTTTTTTTTAATTTGCCAGGTAGACTACAAATTGACGAATGTGCAAAAAGGTCACCTTTGTCGTCACCATGTCGTCACCATGTCGTTTACTTGAAGTTAAAAAAGGTCACCTTTTGTAGTTAAAAAAGGTTGCTTTTTTTAGTTAA
>CAVNZG010000486.1:0-25570 GCA_963693315.1 Diogma glabrata | reverse complement strand
TTAAATTTGAATGTAAATTAATGTCAAAATTATATTTATTTATAGGTTTCGCTAACGACATTTTTTTTGTATCTGTATGGAACAGATTAGTATATTTAGCTACACGAAGTGAGTGAACATTTGTTCACGAGACACGCTAGCTTATAAGTTAGTAAGTGTTCTAAGATTAAAAAAAAAATAAGAAATAAGGGTAAAAATTATAAGAAACCAATAAGCCTAAGTGTGTCACTATGGCATTCTGTTGAACTCAACCAAACATTACCTAATAACCATACAAATATTTACATTTTCTGCAACAAAAATGTAATGGCATCACGTTTTTACGATATCATAAACTTTATCAATAACTCATATAAATAAAACAACAGGTTACTTTGGTATTTCTGTAAAATTATTTATTGTTTATAAATAAATGTTGCAACTTTTATAATCGCCAAATACAAACTCGTACATTCATAAACGCAATTTTGTACGAATAAATGTAACTGAATTGTGATTAAAAAATATATTGAAAATTGTTTTCGCAACGAATAGTTCCAACAGACATAATAATAATTAATTAAACATTCATTATATAATGTAAATAAATATCTGATATATAAACAATAACAAATTATTTAACCTAAATTGTTACAACAAAAATTGTTTGCATGTTTCTTTACGTTATGTTTGTGATCGATTGATATATATTTGATGAGTTTTGTCTGATGCTTAACGCGTTACGAATTGCATGAATTTATGCGTTTTGATTTTAAAAACATATTACATATGTATAAAAAGAAATATTTACGTAGCGAAAAAAAATTATTGTGAAGCTATATATAGAAATATATTATCATTCAATAAATTATTGATATATATATATATATATATATATATATATATATATATATATATATATATATATATATATATATATATATATATATATATATATATATATATATATATATATATATATATTCTTAACAGTCTTATCCTCTTTTATATTTTATGGAAGTGGTTTCCTAGAATCCGCCTATATATAACTTTTAATATATATTTAGCTGTAACCAATATGATTTTTATATTAATTCGTGGAAGAGGAAAACATTTATTGAAATTCTTTTAAGCCTCGAGGGAGAGCTTGACGATAGTTTTAATGCTGGAATTATATATAAGGGTTTAAGTACTACACTTGGCAAAGTTCCTAATGAAAGGGAAACAGGAAAGCAACCTACTTTATTGTTTTAAATGAATTTCGACTGTCTTTATTTTTACTGTCGAGCTTAGATAATAAATGTACGCTTTAAAGGAGGTGGTACGTTTTAAATATGTTTTTCATTTGCTTAGGATGGTGTTGTGGTGTAACAGGAACAAAGAATTAAGAGAATAGAGGAAGTGAAATTGATGTTAAAATTTGAAGTAATTTTTGCACACCAATAAATTGTTACTAACACGCTTACGTTTTAGTAGAGGCGCCGTAAATATTTCTATTATTGCATTGAATTCCAAATTTAAGTGTATTTTTGCCCCCAAAATTAATATAAAAAAAGAGACGCCATTACATAAAAAAGAAAAACGACAAATAGAAAAACAACATAAAAAAAAATTGAACAACTTAGCACCGAAGCTAACAACTTAGCACCGAAAAAAAGAGAGGAGAAGAGAGAAAAACGACTTCAAATATTTTTGTGTATATATATATACAGTAGTTTCATTTCCTTAGTCTCTTAATTCTTTGAATAGGAACGATTAGTGTGCATTTGGTTTTATACTCTTAAGTTTGTTTGAAATAATGCCGATTGTCGTTCATTGAGAGAATATATGCATCTATAGTGTGAAGTTTTTCACTTTTAATTACAGTTTTTGTTATTTACTACTGCCTCAAACTTTTACGATATTTATTTTGCATAAATTAAACAAATCAACAAAAAAAAATGCATAATCTTGAAATCATCGTTTTCGTATTTTTTAAAACTAAAAGAAATTCTTGAGAAAAAAATTCTTTTGAGATCAAGGATCATTTATTCTTAAAGTAGGTCGCAGAACAATGACACATTTGATTTTTACGGAGTTTCATAAACAAATTGATTTGCTATGATAACACTTAACAGGTTTACATTTTATGTACGTAAATTATTTTTAGAATTTTAAAGATTTCGTATATACATGTTTGATTTCTCGGCAATATTATAGATTCAGTTTATATAGAAAATATTTTTTTATTTGTATAGCGAATATAAAATTATTTGTATAAAATATGAATTGTTAAACAATTCAAACGGTGCTAACCTTTGTAAGGGTGAATGAGATTTATATAAATTCAAATATTTGTTACTCCAATAACGATGTGTTTGACAAAGACTTTTTCAATTGATGTATACTTTTATTATTATGGTTTGTAAATTATACTAAGAAACGTTTTTGTTATACGATTTTTGATTGTCAGGCTTTTGACTTAGGAACTGCATCTGGTTCCTGCGAATTATATTAACATATTTTCGATTAATCCTTGCTATTTTTCCTATCGATTGTTGTGCAAATTCTAAACTTATTGACGTGATATGGGCAAATAATGATTTTAAGCTTAGAATTGAAAAAAATTTAACTATAATATAATCGTAGCATTATATAGGGTTTTATGTTCTTGTCTAATTATAAGTCAGCATTTCTCTAATAGACCAGTGAAAATAGCTTTTTGTGAGGAAAAAATTAGTAACAGCATGAAAACTATTGGATAAGGAAAAAAATATTGCGCAAATGATGGGAAACATAAAGTAAAGGTGATCCGAAGTGCAAGGGTGAAATAGGGTGCGTTTTTATGGGTAGAAAATGGATTTTCACAATTTGCAGCGAAACTAGGCCTTCTATCGAAAAAAGTTTCAAGCGAAAGCTGTAGGTAACAATGTTCATTTTTTTAAAGCCATCTAAAAGTAGACGTTTTAACAAAAGTATAGATTACTGTTTTTTTTGAAAAAATTGTTTCCAGCACAGGAGAATTTACGTGTGAAAATGAGGTCACTGTTTTGGTTTAAAATCAAAATCAAACGCAAAAATGAATATTTTGATTCCAAAAAACTACAACGTATTAGCGGCATAATAAAGTACGTTTTCACCAAATTGTGTAAAAAAAAATATTTTGTGGGAGATAAAAATTAAAAACGAAAAGACCTCTTTTCTCGGTTTTTTCTATTTTCACGACAAATTTTAGGTTATGTGAAAAAATGACTTATATAAAAGTTATAGATAGACCTTTTTATTACCTACAACTTTAACTTTAAACTTTTTTCGATAAAAGGTCTAATTTCGCCATTTTCGCCGTAAACCATTTTCTACCCCTAAAAACTCACCACATTTCACCCTCGTAACTCGGATCACCTTTAATTTATGTTTCCCGTAATTTGCGCAATATTTTCTTCCTTATCCAAAAGTTTTCATGCTGTTACTAATGTTTTCCTTTTTTTGCCTGTTTTTAAGGTATCTTCACTGGTCTATAATATCAATAAGATTAATAGTTAAGAATTACAAAATTTGTCACAACAAGACATAAAAACCTTCTTAGACCCACGTTCCACAACAGCATGCGTATTTGAGGTGCTGATTGTGCAAACTTGTTCTTTTTTTTTGTTTTTCAAGTTTTTAGGGTAAAGGAACAGTTATTTGGTTAGACCTCGATGTACTCTCAAATTCTACAAAATCGATTTCCTTACAAACTAACTCTGCTGTTGCAAAATGTCTTCGTCACACACCTCCTGAAAACTTCAAAATGGGAAAATACAAATATTTATTTTTATATATATTTTATGAACATACAGACAAGGAAATAGTAAAAAAAATCGATATTTAAGCCTTAAGGAATCAAATTTGGTCTAAAAACAATCGAAAAAATCAAAATATTTGAAACAAAAATTGTCATAAACTCATAAATCATAAATATCTCCCTCCTAACTCCGAACTTGAATGGACCAGTTCATTTAAAAAAATGATCAATGACAGAAAGTTGCTAAATTTTTAACGAAAACTGTAACAAAGTATAAAATTTACTTCGCAACGATATTGAAATATTATTTTCTTCTATGATGTCACTCTCAAAATCAACTAGACCTCAGAATCATACAAATTCAAACTGATAGAAGACCTTTAAAAATAACGAAATAAATTCAATTGTGTTAATGTTACAATTTAATGTAGAGTCCTCCTTTTGAGAAAAATTTTAAGATTGATAATAAATGAATGGAGATTCTAAAGTTGTTTGTTTTATTAAGCTGACAAATGAATAAAAAATTTTTTGTTTTTTGTTCTTTTTACAAATTTTCTTTTCCTTAGAATATTTTAGATGGATTTGAGTGTTCCATTTCCGACATTGCATCCACATGTGATTATAAAGTAAAACAATGCATGAAATGTACATTAATTTTGCATGTTACAAAATTCCCGCGCTCAAAATCGTGCATAATTTTTTATTTTTTATAATACATTTCATGCGCATGATGTGCATCATATCGTGCACATGTCGTAAAACACCTTAGCACAAACATATCCGTCGCATATTTCATGAATAATAAAAAAACGAAATTTATTTAATTACAATAATAATTTTGTTAATTAATGGAATGGAAAAATAAAAAGGATTTTTGTATGTTCCAAAATGGCTGGTTTCATTAAACTTGTGATGCAAAAAAACTTTCGTAATATTAATTGATGCCTTTTATCTTACTTTCATATAAAATTATGTGCAAAAAAATAGTTTATGTAAAGGTAATTAAAGAAACACAAAGAACAAACAGGAAATTTTAACAATTAATTATAGGGATTAAACATATAATTTTAATTTTTCGTTTGTCTTATTTCATGTCGGATCACTGATGTTTAAATTAATTTTGTTTATAATATTGTTAAAATTTTGGAAAAATAATATTATTTTTTATATACAAGCAAACTATTTAAATTTTTTGTATTCCTTTCATTTAAATTGTATCAATAAAAAAATGGGGAGGACACATCGTTTACAAATGAAATTACACACATATATTTTCAATTTACAACTTAAATATACGACCGCTATGTTCATTTGTCGTAATGACGAATCCGAAAATATTAGTTTAGGAAAGATTCATAGCGTATAACAAGATCCATGTCATGGAGGGATCGATTTTGATCGATTATGATCAATGTTGATCTACGGGTCTGACTACCCTGCGTACTCCAGTCCCTGCCATTGACATATGAGTTAGCGTGAGATATCACATACCACTGGCAATGGCAGGAGATGTCATTAGCCAAGATGATATCTTAGGGTGCTGGCGGACGAACTTTAATTAGTCAACGGCAGCACTTCCAGTCTTAGCTGGGCAGCGTTCCATAGCGGTACCGCTCATTAGCTCTTCCGAGGAATCGGACCAACACGTAGTTATGTGTGGGCTTTGTGCCTCGATTTAGGTGGTGGGCGGTGCGTCTGGGGTGCGCTGCATCAGCTGGATTATTGGCATTTAGTTTTGTTTTGTTTTCAGCAAATTTCTCACAATTTGTTTTTCACTTATTATTTTGTTATTATTTCTTCATCTTATCATGAAATATTGGCATATGTCATATTTTGTAGTATGATAGGATTTTTTACTTAGTTATGCATTTTAAAATAAAACATAAAAAAATAAAATAAAACTTTTTGATATATATATGGCAGTACAACCGAAAAAAAATAAGTCTGCAAGTGGTAAAGCAAATTTGCGCAATCCACCCGCCCATAAAGCGGCACGTCCACGGAATTTGCAGGGACAAAACATATATGAATCGATAAAAAATTTTAAAATACATGTTCAAAACATCTGCGGATTGAACGCTAACCATGACCACGTGCAACATCATCTTGAGCACGACAAACCGAACATTCTATTCCTTACAGAAACACAAGTTTCTGAAAATTTTCTCTTTATAGAATCGCTTAATTCCAAATATAGGCTCGAATCAGCTTTCAAACTCCATCAGGGCGTATGCGCATTCATTCATGAGAGTGTTGCGTACACGCGCTTTCCAAATTTTGAACTACACGGTGACGGCTTCAATACAATGGTTTTAAAGATTTGTCTTCCAGAAATGACTTTTTTTACAATAGCTTTATACCGGTCCCCCAACAAACGTAACCCAAACTTTTTTAATATACTGACAAAAATTGTGGACGAGATTAGAGCAAAGTCCCCTAATTGTGAAGTTATCGTTACCGGTGACTTCAACGTCCACAACAAATCATGGTTGGAATTCTCCAAATCGACCGACGATGTTGACAATAGTGGAAAACTGGCAGAAATTTTTGCCGCGTCTCAGGGCCTATTCCAAATTGTTAAAAGCCCGACTTTCACTCCCCGTAATGGCGGTGATAATAGTTTTCTTTTAGATCTCTATCTTACCACAATGCCAGATATTACGAGTGTCGATGTCGCGAAAGGTAGTATTGGAAATTCTGATCATTATTTAATCTCATCAGTTATCAAAACTGATTTACTTAAAACTACAACTCCCAAACCCCGTAAAATATTTCACTACTCAAAAATGGATAAGAGTGGTCTTCAAAATTTTTTCCATGGTTTCCCTTTCGACCGTCATTGTTTTTACACTGACAATGTAAATGTTTCTGCTCAAAACTTTACAGAAACCATCCAATTTGATATCAATAAATTTGTCCCTTTCTCCATAGTAAAACCCAAACAAAAATACTTGTATTCGAAAGCTGCCAAAACGGCACTTAGAAACAAACGTAGATCATTTAATATTTGGATTCATAACAAAACTCCCGCCAATCGATCCCAATATCTAAAGGCCAACAAAATATCTAATCAGATTATCTCAAACGAAAAGTCCGAAATTGACAGAGCGAAAGCCTCAAAACTTACGTCTATGTCTGTTTCTGACAAGAGTTTCTACAGTGCCATCAATTCTTTAAATTCTGGTACAAAATTTTCTATTCCCCCTATTATTGATGGTGATTTAATCGTCAATGATCCCGCAAGAAAAGCTAACTTGTTTGCTGAACGCTTTGCTCTGAACTCCACTGTTTTGGAAACTCCTAAAGAAATACCCCAAATCCAGTCTTCAGGAGTTAATATGAATGAACTTCACTTCAAACCCAAAATAGTCGCTAAACTTTTAAAGGGGTTAAACATCAACAAAGCATCAGGAATGGACAATATTCCACCCATTATTTTAAAAACCTTTTCCAAAGAACTTGCACCAACTTTAACTAAAATATTCTACCAATCCTACAAATCTGGTATATTTCCCTCGTGCTGGAAGTTGGCAAATGTCCAGCCTGTCCCCAAAAAGGGACCAAAATCCGATATCTCAAATTATAGGCCAATAGCTTTACTATCGGTCCTATCCAAAGTCTATGAGCATTATATTAATACACATATTTCAAAATTTCTGGAAGAAAATCATTTGATATCCGACAGCCAATACGGTTTTCGAAACAAAAGATCAACTACCGATCTATTAAACTATGTAGCGCATTGTTGGAACAGCATACTTGATAAAGGTGGTGAAACATACGTTATCGCTTTAGACATCTCCAAGGCATTCGATCGAGTCTGGCATGCCAACTTAATCAACAAGCTCGTTGCGTACGGTTTTCATCCCAATGTTGTGAAGCTGATTCAAAATTTTCTGTCCAACCGACACATTTCGGTAACCTTAGACGGATTTTCTTCTGAGTCTAAACTAATTAACGCTGGTGTACCCCAAGGCTCAGTATTGTCCCCAACCTTATTTTTGATTTATATCAACGAATTGTTGAAAATCACCAGCAACCCAATAAATAGTTTTGCAGATGATAGTACTCTGCACAAGTCGTTCGAGCCCCTTCCTTCAAAAGGTAAAATGCACGAACGAATTAATCCTGCCCGGAGAGACGCTGCCATAAACTTGAACAAAGACCTGAATAAAGTCGCCGACTGGGGTGACCAAAACCTTGTCAATTTCAACTCCACCAAAACACAGCTGTTGATTGTTTCCAGATTAAAGACCGAGTTCCCCAAAGATATTTTATTTAGTATGTGTGATGAACCAATAGGTGAATGTAAAAGCATTCGTTTATTGGGTGTCACAGTTTCAAATGACCTACTCTGGAACGATCATGTAATGGCGATGGCAAAAAGCGCGTCCAAAAAACTCGGCCTCCTAAATAGATGCAAAAAATTTTTTACTCCATACCAATTGCTCCATGTTTATAAGTCCTATATTCGTCCCTGTATGGAGTACTGCTGTCAAGTTTGGGGTGCTGCCTCTGTTTCCATCTTGGCCCTCTTGGACTCTGTTCAAAAGCGAGCTATACGAATTGTGGGTGATCGAACTTTGACATCAAAACTTGATTCCCTACAACATCGTCGCACTGTTGCTGACCTCGTTGTTTTTTACAAATATCGTCATCAGCAGTGCTCAGATGAAATCAGCGGCATCATGCCTCAAACTTATTCTTACCCCCGTTCCACTCGGCAATCGGCTGCCGCAACCAGTGAAACGGTAAAGATCCCGCGCTGTCATACTGGCAGATCGCAGAGAGACTTCTTTGTCCGAACTGCGTACAAATGGAATAGTTTGCCGGAACACTTAGTCTCAGGTGGCTTCAACCCACAGATGTTTAAAAAAAGCGTTAATCTACACCTTAGAACGCCAGTTGTTGTGGGACCCAGGTCTAGACCTAGGTCTTAAAAGGTATTTATGTGTTGTTGTGACACATATTCTAAACCCTATTACACAACACATTTTATTAAAAAAAAAAAAAAAAATACATCAAAAGTCATACATCAAATATTTTTGTATTTATGCCCGAAAGTTCTACATAGTTTACATGATTTAAAAATGTTAAATTAAATCAAATATATATGTATGACGTTAGCACTCAAATACTTTTAAACTTCAAGTAAATTTAAAATATACACTAAAATATTCAAAATAAAACTAAAAAATTACTAAAAAAAGTGCACGGCATGTGCATACTCTCACCATGCACATTATATTTCGGGTATTGTTCTTATTTTTTATTTCTCATTTTCTACTTTTGTCTAAAAACAGAGACACAGAGTTATATAATGAACATCAATGCTGTGCCAGAAATAAAACAAAATATTTGGAAAATAAGATCTGGGTAGTATAGAGAATTATACTGTGGTGGTCATTCTTCTCGAAAAAAGATTTAGTAGTGTCCGCAGCTTTTGATTTTAAGCGACTTGGATGAAGCTTTGTTTAAAGTTATAAAACTAAACTATAAAATTAATTTATTCGATTTTAAGCGAAGTTGTACTAAGTAGTTCAAGTTCTCACAGATATCTGTTTATTTTAACTTCAAGTCCTTATATAAAAACTTAAACAAACTTGGTGTATAAGATTTTGGTATAGTTTTCAATATTTTACAACCCAATGTCCAGTTTGTTGCTTACGGTTAAACTTGTTTAAGGTAATAATGTTTTCCAAAACGTTTGCTAAGGAAAAACTATTGAAATTAGGTGTTTCTAATGAACTCAAGAATTTATAATTGTATAAGCACTATTTGCACTAAAATTATTTTCAATATGTAAAATTGTGAAACGCTGATAATTGTTTAATTTATTTCAAGTAGTTTTTATAAAAAAACCCTAATTCAGCTACTGTTTTAAAATTATTAAATCAGAAGTTGAATTAGTGTTTTTTTATAAAAACTACTTGAAAGAAAAAAAAATAAAATTATTTTCTGATGGTAAAGTCCGTCAATATATCAGCGTTACCACTTGCTTTCTATATTTCTAATATTTGTTCTTAAAAGACCGATTTACTTATATATTTGATTCAATTTTTAGATCAAAAACCAAAACAATGAATTTTATATACGTTATAATTATTATTTATTCAAGACTTTTTCTTCTCATAAAATATTTCTCCTTTTATAATTGCCCTTTATTGTGCTTTTATCATAACATTTTTTCGCTTATAACAATCTTTTACTTTTATTTTATCCATCTTGTACTATAACTTACTTGTGTCATTGCTATCTTAAAACTTAATTTTATCACTCACAGCTACACATTTGTACATTTATCTATTGCGACCTTCTACATATACTAGACGAAACAATAGCAATACCTCTACAAAATTGTAGACCACAACCAACAAAAGCTTAATATCACGATTATCAAATGTTAACACACAAGTGTGAAATTTATTTTTTGTATTTTGTTTGTTTAGCTACTCTATCATAGACTTCATAGTTTTATTTTATTTTCTTGATTGCTAAAACTACAATTTCCTGTTGCGCGTTATTTTATTTTTATTATCCTCAAATATTGAGTCAGGTGTATTATATTGTTTTAGTGGAACTGTTTTTTTCTAAAGAGTATTTTCTAGAACTGTGTTCTGTTGCTACATCGTATTCTATATTTGTCACAATATGTAAGGGTTTATTGCATTAGTATTTACTATAACTATGTACTATAATCATGTACCTGTTCAGTGAAAAAATACATATAGTTTATTGATAATAATATTGAACGGGGTGATAAAAATGATCTTGCGAAAGATGCTTAAATACCAAACTAAGTGGAACTCTTATTAACTAGAATTCAACCCCCATAAACTGATGCTTATGGTAACTTAAACCAGAAGTTGCATTATTACCTATCACCAAATGGTTTCTAAATCATTCTTACACTAAAAAAAATAAAAGCCACTTACAAAAATTTTATAAATATACAACACACAAAATTTTTTGATAAAACTACAATTTTTTAACTTCAAATCCAAAAATAATTTGTAAATCAGATAAATTTTTGGTTTTTTTAAATAATTTTTTTTGTAATCTACAATATTTTTGGTAAACTTACAAAAAAATTTTTCTATTTTGCGTCTAAAATAAAGTCATTTCGATACCCAAATGCGTATCGAAATGGCCTTCATTAAGATACGCAAAGTTTTGTTTTTCAAGGTTGGTCACATTGGTCATACAAACGTCAGTGAAAGTTAAAACGAATAATTATATAAATAAAATTATTCTTATTAATTAATCTTATTATTAAAAAATAATCTAAATTAGTGTTAAATATTTTAATTAATTAAAATAATTAGTAATAATAACAAAATATCAAATTGACTATATTTTAATAAAATACACATTTTATGAAAGCTAGTTTTGCAACAAAAAAATATATAGAAATATGATGAAACGCAGAGCTTACTATTTTGAATTAAAATTTTTAGAAATTTTCTTTGAAACATTAAAACATAAAAAATATTTTTTTGAATTTCAAGACAAAAAATGCAAAATAGAAAAAATAGTATAAAAAACTAGTTTCGTAAGACGTTTTATCGCACTTATCCTTTAGAAAACTCCCCGCTGCGCGGGTCGTTTTCTAAACAGATTGCGTGCGATAAAATCGTCGATTATGAAACTAGTTTCTTAATATACTATTTTGTGTGTTGTATATTTATAAAAAATTTGTAAAATTTACTTAGTTTTTTTTTGAGTGTAAGAAATTTTAGAATGGTTTTTTATAATGGCTGGCTATTGATGCAATGCAATAATAACTGATAACGGACACAAAAACCTTTTTTTTTTAAAAGCATTATCTAAAACTCAGTCTCGTAATTTGGGATCAATTTTTTTAATTGTAGCGATACTGGTATGATCGGTATTGTATTGCTAATGTAAAATAATCAGTATTGAATAATCTAGTCCCATATTTGACTTAAGTGAATTGTCAAAGCACAAATGTTTACTAGACAAACAAAAATTGTTTGTCTAGTAAACATTTATGCTTGAATCGCCTCAAAAAATGAATGTATTTTCACACTACAATGACCGCACTCTACCATACGTTATAATTTCTGTTGTTTGATATGTATTATTTATTTAAATTTCAAACAATCGGCAACTCGGGCAAATTGAAATCATGTTCCCATTCACCACAAATAAAATAAATCTCACTACCAAATCGCTTAGTTTTGACATTTGATGTCGTAATCTCACTTCCCACACAGTTAGTAGAATTGGAACTTTACTTATCTTAGTTGAACATCAATCAACCTCTTGTGAGTTTGTAATATTTTTTATTTGTATAAATGGGATAAATAATATAGTAATTGGAATTTCTACAAGTTCAAAACCAAAAAGGTTTAAAAACATTTATATAGTAAAATCCTAAATATCACAGAAAAGATATCTCAAGTACTGTTGGAAATTTTTTTGATACGATTTTCTAAGAAACATAATTTTCAGAATGTAAATAGTAAGAAGTAGAAGATATTGTTTGACCTATTTTAGACGTTTACATAAAGTCTTATTAATATGACATAAGCAGTTATTGGTCCATTATATTAATAAAATTTAAAATACAAAAACCAATATCAAGTACAACATAAATAACATCAAAAATAAAATAAAATATTTGAACAAGATAAAAAATTATCAGTTGTAATTTTCCAAAAAATTATAAGAATTTATCAACGAACGAGGGGAATTCGTTTAGAAAATTTTTTGTCATTTTCCATTTCTTTATATGTTTTTTATGAATTATACGTTGGCCTACTGCGATATCAGTTAATTATTTCAAAAAATATTTGATAGTTTTTAATATCGCAGTGGCCCAGACGTATAACTATTTGTTTTTTTTTTTTTTTTTTTTCTTTAATAAGTTTATTAGTAATAATTATAAAAAAGAAGATTACAAAATATTAAACTATAGTTAATACTTGCAAAAGCACATAGTGCTAAATGCAAATAAATTTTTAATTTTAGGAGTTGTTGATAGCAATCACAGATTTTATTTTGTTTCTTATTTTAACTTAAATTTAAAGCGTAACAAGACTTCGGTTACAATTTTATTTTAGTAAAAAAGTTTTTAAAAAATTATTCAACTTTATAAAAGAAAATCATTACTCATTAGTAAGTAGATAGTAAGTTTTTTTTTATTTGTAACTTATTATAATTTATCAAAGACATATGTTTTTAATTTTTTTTTAAATACACTAAGCGTTTGTTCCTCTTTCAAACCAGCAGGAAGATTATTAAATAATAATAGCCCTTTGTATAATGTGGAGCTTTGTCCACCAGATGTACGAAAATATGGAATAATATAATTACCGTCTGCGCTTTTCGTAGGATACCTGTGTAGTGAGCTTACTTCATGAAAATTAAAATTGTGTTTAATAATATTATTCTTAATCCTATATATAAACAACAATACTTCATAGTCAACTAATTTTTCTACAGGTAAAATATCTTTACTGTAAAGTAGATTAGTGGAGCAATCAAACTTAAGGTTTTTGACATTTCTTAATGATTTATTTAGTAAAACATGAATTTCTCGAATTCTCATATATGCTGTGATACCCCAAATTGGTAGCAAATATCTAACATGACTTAATACATGAGTATGATAGATAAGATATTTGATTTTTTTTGGCAATATATTTCTCATTTTATAGAGGATAAAGTTAGATGTACGAATTTTATTTTTTATTTTATTTATATGGAAAGACCATGTTAAGTAGGGATCAATGTAAAGTCCCAAGTATTCGGTGGAGTAAACTCTTGATATTAAGTTATTATTTACATATAAGGCAAAACTGTCAAATTCATCCATGCATTTATTTTTTGTAGAAAATATCAAATAATTAGTTTTCTTTTCATTTAATTTGAGATGATTTTTTGCCGTCCAATTTGATATAAGGTTGAGGTCAGACTGCATTTTAAGACGAAGGTCACTACATGTTTTTTCATTGTATATCAAAGCCATGTCATCAGCGAACATTACAGTTTTTCCACATAGTATAAGTGAAAAAACATCGTTTACATATATGTTAAAGAGGAGTGGCCCAAGCAAAGAACCTTGTGGCACACCATACATGATATCTTGAGTACTGCCCACGGTTGAATCTATTTTGACTGATTGCTTCCTACTCGAAAGGTAGCTCCAAAACATTCTTAAACTATCATTTCTAATTCCAATATCAAACAGTTTTTTAATTAGGATTTTACGACATACCGAGTCAAATGCTTTTTGCAAGTCGATAAAAATGCATGACACTAGTCGTTTCTTATCAAGACCGGTTTTAGCATCATATATAATTTCAGATACAGCGGATAGTGTACTCGACTTTTTACAAAATCCAAATTGTCGTTTACTTATTATATTGTTTATCTGGCAAAACTTGTCTAATCTTCGGTAAAGTACGCTCTCAAATATTTTAGAGAATGTACTCAAAAGAGAAATCGGACGATAATTGCTAGCAGTCATCTTACTAGAACTTTTGTGTATTGGTACTAGTAATGCAGTTTTGAGACATTCGGGAAACTCATGTTTAGCCATAGAAGAGTTTATTAAAGTGCATAATTTAGGAGCTAAAATTTCTTTAAAATTTAAACAAAACCTTGCGGATATTCCATCGTATCCTACCGCAGATCTTTTATTCAGATTTGTAATTATATCATCAATTTCCTCATTATTTGTTGGGCTTAAAATTTCAGGTGCGCTATTATCATGCTGGTTTAAAACAGAATCAATGTCTATACTACTATCAGGGATAATTGTTTTTATGCAATTTACAAAATAATTATTAAATATATCACAATTTGCTTTAGTATCAGTAGAAATTGTATTATCATGCTCTAAAATTATTTTTTTTATACTTTTATTTTTTTTAAACACATGCTCATTCATAATTTTCCATACCTTTCTAAAGTCATTATTGCTCAGTTCATTATGAAAGTAATTTGTTGCAGATTTATTTTCTAATTCTCTTAACTGTTTTTTCAAAGAAGTAAATTTTGCTTTAAGATATTCATTATTTTTATATTTACATTTGAGTTTATAATATTTATCTCGTTTTTTTTGTAAGATTTTTAATTCATCGGATGACCAAGGATCATCCTTTATTATAGGAACTTGCTTTGTTATAGTTTTAGTATATTTGTTAATAATTGACGAGCAAAGATTTACTAGACCACCCATTGTGTAAGTTTCATTTACCAATTTCAAAAATAAATTACTATCAATTTTATTATATTCTAAAAATGAGTATGTCTTTGTAATGTTTTTTGGTATATTTATATTTTCTTTGGAAATGCTAAATGCTAACATTTGATGATCACCCAATATACTATTATTGACAGAAAGAAAATATTTGGAAGTGACAATGTCAGTCATGATATGATCTAGAATACTGTGTGATGTGCTAGTTATACGTGTAGCATACTCTGGATTTAATTTATTAAGTATTAAATATCCGTTTGAAAATATTACATCATTATACATTTGGACGGTATGATCATGATCATTTAATAAATTGAAATTAAAATCTCCAATCACATACATATTCTTATGATTTTGTAATAATTCATCAAGTTTCAAAAGGAACACGTTAATCATTTCGACGTTACTGTATGGTGGTCGATACACAGCAAGTATATTACATTCCAGACTTGCAAGTTTAATTAAAAGAAAATTATTTAAATTAAGTGACAAATCTAAAATAAGATCAGATTGAATATTGTTGAGCACATAAACTGCTGTTCCACCACCCCCCTTGTGTTCCCTTGTAGAAAAATATGAAGTGTAACTATCGATTTTATAATTATTAATTTCATTGTTACTAACAAACACTTCCGTTAACACGATTATATGAACTACTGAGCCATATGACGATATTAGGTATTTAAGGTCGGAGAATTTATTTCTGATACTCTGAGCATTAATATATATTATATTTAAATTACAATCTAGGTTACTGTTAGTTTTATTTAAACAGTATTTTATATCTACACAATCAATTAAATTAAAGGATGTATTATCCATATTTATTGTTTAATGAATGAAAGATTTTTATTGCTTAAATGACTATTTTAAATTTTTTATAATTGCATCTACTTGTGATTTTGATTTGATTACTATGACGTTAGAATCAGAATTTTGTTTTGCTAGTATAGTATTATTAAAATTATCATACCATATATACTTGAATCCGTTGCTTTTCAATTTCTTAGCATAGCTGAGTAAGTCTACATTATGAGTTATGAGGAATGACGACAAGAACACTTGCTTTTCTTTGTCATCAAAATCGGCAACCTGATGTGTAAATATTGGACCATGATTTTTTTTAGCTTTCATCAATTTAAATTTTGTTAAATGTGATGCAAACTGTACAATAATTTGCGCTTGTAGATTATTGACATTGACATCCTGTTTTTTGTTGTTATTAGTATAATTCAAATTTTCTTAATGAAATTGAATGATGTCATTACATTTTAGAAAATTTCATAGGGTTGAATTAAAATAAAACTAAGGCAAAAAAATTTCATTATGTATAGCAAAGTTGGGAAAAATGATATTCAATGGTAATTGTACTCGGAATTGACTAGAAAAACTTAGTAAAACAACCTGATATTTTTCAGCTCAACTGTTGATATTTTTCAAGCTAATTAGTTCATAAAACTTCTCATTTAGCGTATATGCTTTATTTTAATAGTTATTTATTTATCTAGAACGAAAAGTAAAACTTTAAAGTACGAGCTAGCTGTTTACGGCCGAGACGTCTAGCCGAGGCCGAAATTACTAGTGAGTACCTTTAAATACACTTTTCCTTTGAGGTAAATACAAAATTTTATTTCATACTGGAAATTTGTTAAAATACAAAGAAATGAGTTTTAAATATTGCTCAAAAAGTTCAACTTTAACGTCCTTGGACTTTATAAAATTTTATAAAGTCCTAGGACGTTAAAGTTCAACGTTTATGGTACAAAAAGTTGAACTTTAACGTCCTAGGACTTTATAAATTTTATAAAGTCCTAGGACATTAAAGTTCAACTTTTTGTACCATAAATAATACAAAAAATGTCGTTTTAGATATCAGTATGAAATAAAAGTTATTTATTTGTTTTGGAAAAAACGACATTTAATCTGCAACAAGCTAAAATTTTCCACTATTAGTCATCAGTAACCGAAGGAGTGGATACGCTAAAAAAATGCTAACAATGCTTTTCCGATTAGCGTAAATACTTTTGTTCTTTAATTATGACTTCTGTAAAAAATAACGTATAATCTGCACTTACCAGAAATTTTTCCAACTATTTTTTAGAATCGATGGAACCTAATTTCACACAAACATTTTTTAAAAGACTTCTCCCTAATAATTGCAACTTTTGTAAAAGAACGAAATTTATTCTAAATCACTTATCATACAAAACAGTACGCAAAAAATCTTCTTAATATTATCAATTTTTGTTAAGAAACGACATTTAATCTGCAACAACATGATATTTTCTAGCTGTTCCTTTTAATTGGGAGGTATGATACTCATTGGTATACTCATTGGTAGGCATGAGGCATGATACTCTTTCATACTCATTGGTATGAAAAACTGTTGCTGCAAAAATACATCTGTTAAATAAAGGTCCTGAGCCAGTTGCCTAGCAAAGTTTTTAAGAATGAGGGGTGGAATACCGTCGGGGCCGGCAGATGTTGATATTGATAGAACAAAAGTTTATTATTGGACAACAAGCTGTTGACTTGACAACAGTTGAAGAACGAATGCTTGTTCAATAAGTAGTGAGTCCATGGATGCCTCTACACAGAACAACTTGAGAAGACTACCTTCAAAGTCGTATTTCTTAGGAAATTTAAAATATTATTGTCAAGTCTATTCGAATACAATACATTATAAAAATTAAATGAACTTATTTTCGACTATTATCATAAATCTTGTATAAGCTTATACACGGAGAGAATTTTTGCACTAACTATAAATACAAAAAATGACATGCGCGTTTCGAAATATTTCAGGAAAAATATTTCTGTCCAATAGTGAACTTCGACTTCTCGTAAGTAAATTCCATTACTTACGAGACGTTACAGTAAAATAATTACTAACGAGAAGGCAAAATTTATTATTAAATAGAAATATTTTTACTGAAATATTTCAAAACGCGCACTTGTCACTTTTTGTACTTATAGTTAGTAATAACGGCTAATCTGTCAATTGCATTATACGGTTGACATTCGTGATTACAAGTTCATACCTAACTTGAGGATCCTACTATTTGTCCTTATGGAAGCTTTATGACGGTTCCGAACGTAAGCCGCATTTGAGTATTTTCTTGACCTGCATAATGACGAGATAGTGCCGCAGATAACAGGCCTTCCGAAGTTGGGCATAATATTAGTCGTCCTAATGACGAGGTAATTTCGTAATTGTTAGGTTTTTCGAATTTTGGTATTCCTCATTCGGCCCGAAAATATTTTTAGGTCTGTTGAACTACAAATTCTAGTCGGGATATTACCCAATCGATACGTGGAGCAAAGTCTTTAGTCTTTCTCTGAAGTGTTTAGAGACAAAGACTGAGAGTGTAGAATTGACATCATTGCTCTGCAAAAACGACAATCAATAATCAGCCAACAATATCTGGATAGTCACACTCTATAATACTATAGTGGTCATTCCTTACGAAGAAACCTTGTACTGGTTCCTTTGTGGGAACAAGAGGCCGTGAAAAAATTCATCACCGTCAATGATTTAATCTGGTACCTACGCATACGCGGCACATACAATAATATCTTTTTCATTGAATTACATACATGGTACACCCACTGAAACTAAGACCGTGGACAAGAAGGACACTATTTATCTAGCACCCACTGGTAAAGCTTATGAAATCGCAACCAATACGTGACTTTGTTATGGTTCTTGGTGACTTTAATGTGCATATTGGTAAAGATATCCCTTCCGTAATTCTTACCACCTGCTTTGGCATTCAAATGATAATGTAGAGAAAATATAACTGAGTTTGTGTTTTCAAATGATTTAATAATTCCCAGATTTTCTGGATAAGGATCATTTTGGAAAAATGTCGAGAGGTCAACATATCTACCTTCTACCTTTTCGTTCACTTCAAGTAGGCCTAGGACTCTCGTGAACGGGATACTCTATAAGCTACTCTATTGTCAATGGGCATCACTGATAAACTGGAATTACTATAGAAAATGACATAACAGTACATAAATATAATTAGTGTGTACGAGTAGAGAACGATCTATCAAAGTCAACTACGGCTTAAGACAAAATGATGCTATCTGATTGTTTCCAAATCAAAGGCCGATTTCCCCAACGTTATTTCAATTAGTATGTGTGACTAACAAATAGACGAATGTGAAAATGTTCGTTTATTTGGAGTTACAGTTTCCAATTAGCTACTCTCACTCTGGAACGATCATATAATGGCGATGGCTAAAAGAGCGTCAAAAAACTTGGCGTCCTCAAAAGATGTAAAACATATTACACTCCGTATCAATTATTCCACATATATAAGGCATATTTTCGTCCCTGTATGGCGTATTATGGTCAAGGTTGGGACGCCGCATCTGTTACCAACTTAGCTCTTTTGAAATTTGTTAAAAGCGTGCCATGCGAATTGTGATTGATCGAAATTTTACATCAAATCTTGATTCCCTACAACACCGTCGCACTGTTGCTGATCTTCACCAGCAGTATTTAGCTTGAGCCAAATCAGATCCATCAAGCCTCATTCATATTCTTTTTCCCATTTGACACGTCAATCGGTCTGTGCAAACAGTCAAACTGTTGAGATCACTCACTGTCATAATGACAAATGCAAAAGGATTTCTTTGTCCTTAAATCTTACAAATGGAATCCTTCGACCGAGTAGTGTTATGACGTAGTCGGGTGATCAACGAAGCGTTGTGTGATTCCCTGATTTGTAGATTCACTGTTTTCTCATATACATCAAATTTGCATTAGCTGAGACTTGCATAATTATTCTTTTTCTTGAACTCAAACCGTAATTGCATCTATAATACTTTTGTAAAACAAAGATTGTCCAAAAAACAGTTGTGTAATATTTTTCAATGTGATTTCCTATATTCAATTCATATTCGTCAATCACTATGAAAATTAATATGGAACAGTTATGATATTATTATCATCGATTCATAATTCCACTATGTTCATATATAAATCTTACAATCAATATTCTGCTATAAATTGGTTGTAGTCTCCGATTTTAATGCCTGTTGGTTGTAATAAATCCTTAGTGGATACATTGGTAAATGTAATTTCCTAAATCATTTCATAATAGATGTCTCTGTTTATGATTATTCTCCAATTTTAGTACAAGATATTGGTAAAAATTTTTTTTGTGGTTTTTTTTTAATTATTAAAACGAGCTACCAGTCAATGCTACCATTTTTTTTAGACTATAAATGGAACGCGATTGATAACTTCGCATTGTGAAAATTCTATCGTGAAGATCAAAATGTACGGATTTATTTTGAATTCACGTCTTTTTTTCTTAATTTAAGTAATACAAATTTTACTTAAAGTGCCAATTAATTAGTTCAATTAATCAAAATTTTTTTTTAATTAGTACAATTTATTAGTAAAATTTAAAAAAATCTATATGTTTGTGCCCCGTTAGTTAATTATATAAAAAAAAAAACCCACAAAAAATTTACTACGCATGTAAACTCTTAATTGTTTTTCATTTCTATTCGTGAATATCAGATTTTTTTTTGTAATTTTGAAAAACAATTTTTTTTGTTAGTACCGTGTTAGTTAAATTACACCAATAAAAAGGAAAAATTTCGTATGGCTATTTTATGGCTCTTACTATAGTGCAGTTAGCCGCATGGTTTCTTTATTGCAATTGGGCGTTGAAAATTTAAAATCTCAAAACAAACAAAAATTTTTTTACATGTTTTGTGCTGAGTTAAGAAAATCCAAAAACACCATTTCATATGAATCAATCATAATTCGACTTTTTGTCTACAGAAGATTTTTCGATTCTGTGTCTAAAAAGTAGACAGCTGTTTTTGAGTTTTGATTTTGACATAGAGACGTCGCATGTTTGTTTTGGAAAATAAACCAATTTATGTTGGATCATAATCCAGAAAAAACCTCCAAGGAAATAATAATTTGGATTAAACTGCACTATGGTGGTAAATATTGATGGTAGTATCTCGTCGTACTGATTGTGTATAAAGAAATCTGTGATACTAGTTTTATGAACTGTGATAATTGTAAAGTGTAATCATAGCCTATATACATAGTATACTTTGTTATTAGTATCAATTTACAAATTCAGCTGTTGTCTGTTTCTTATGAACTGTGAAAATTGAAAAGTGTAATCATAACCTATAAATAGTGCACTTCGTTATTAGTATAAACTTACAAATTTAGCTGTTGTTTGTTTCTTATGAACTGTGATAAATATAGTTGTAATTACACCAAAGAAAAACTATTGAAACTCTGGATAATATAAGTTACCAATTTAGTTTTTGTGTTTTCTTTTGGACGGTGATAATTTGTTCGTATCAAGTTTAACAAAAAGTCTACTTACAACTCTGTGTTGCTATCAATTATAAATATACAAATCAAAGTTATAAAATTGCCGATTGAGATAATCTGGGTTAACTCATGCACCAGGGAACAAGTTGGGGAGATAAGTTATAATTCCCTTCAGATTTTCTACCGCCTGCTACATCTACAAGGGGATTGAACCAATTTCGGGGCAACAATACTGAGATTCTGAAACCGGAATTTACCGATTTGGGAGCTGGTTAAGGATGAGCGACTGAACTAAACGACGGGAGTGGGGACTGAAAAAGTCATGAGGTAAGTCATTTTTTTTAATATATGTATATATGTGAGGGTGTGCAGGTATGTATGAATGGGTACGTGAATGCGTGTACATGTGTGTGTATGTATGGTATATGGATGTGTGGGTGAATCAATCTATAATTGGAGCCTAGATTATTATTTCTTTTCGAAAATTAAATTGACACTTCACCATTGCACGTTTTCTTTCTTTTATATGTAAAATTTTCATTGGTGCATTGTATCCTGGGATTTGGTCAACTATTAACAATGACGGATTGATGGAACCTGTAAAAGGAACGAACGGGAAATGATATCTAATGGTGACATTTAATCGGTGTTCTGAGTTACTGACAGAATTAAGTTGTTTCCGCTACAAGGCTCCTGATGGCATTTGTAATGATAATGGAGGTGCACCGGAACCATATACAGCTTCAACAATAAGAATATGTCGAAAATGTATTAGAATAATTAAACCTAAACAGTCCAAAGTGGCTGACACTTGCAACTGAAACGGTAAATACGCCAATTAATGTTACACTTGTGCATCTAAGTGATACAACTATATCGAATGATCAGTCAGATCCCTACAAAAGTGCTATTGTTTTGTGTTCTGCTACTGCTAACATATTTTCATCTATTATAAATCATCCTGTACCGCTTTCTAACACTAACAACCGTTACATTATTCATAATGTTACTAGTCCAGTTTTTTTCTCTTCAAATATCTACCTTTTCCAATATTTTTGAAAAATTGAATACAATTTTTTATTAGAAACAATTACTTAAATTTGAATGAAACTAATAATAATACTAATAATGACCAACCTAATGTAAGCAATAATCGTATTAACCGCTTATAGGACTAAGCGGTCATCGTGTGTGTGTTTGGGTATATGTGGGTGCATGTTGGTGTATGAAGAGCGAAAATGCGTGAATGTATGAGAGTAGTGGGGTTGGACGTGTTGAACGTTGTTCCTTCGCATAAGGGGGTCGCCAGAGTCTACTCAGTTCACTTGTTATATTTCTTTTCTTATCCGTTCAATTGATCTCGAGATTCGCGTACAACCCTGTTATTTGTAATGGAGCGGCAGGAATCCTTTCTCGATCCCATAGGCTGATGCTGGCTCGGGGCTATATAAAACTCATCCAGGTACGCGACCTGCTATGCCGCGAAGAAGCTCTTCAATACAGTAGTCTCAAATTTATTTTCAAACCAAAAAAAATTTTTTTAAGCACATAATGCTGTTGTAAAATTGTTAAAATATCAACGTTAAATTATCAATTACAAATTTTTCGCTTTTTATTGTTTTTGAATGTTAGTAGACTTGGGTATTTCCCGATGGAATCTCAATCTCGAGATTCGAGATTTGCCGAAATACTGAAAATTTCAAATCTCGAGATTCGGTATTTTTCGAAAAAAAATAAATTCTCGGAATATCGAGAAAATTAAAAAAATTGTATGAAGTCCTAAAATCAGAGTAAATGCAAAGAAATTCCAAAAAAAATATTAAAATATAATTTCAAAAAATACAATTGCCAATTGCAGCGTCTGGTAATCGCGTACGATTTTGCGACACGAAATTGTCCGATATAGGTCAATTGCACTCATTTTGAGTCGATGAGTTAACGACATTTGTTATGCACAATATTGTGCATGAAGATTTTGAAACATGCACATTACAAGCACTTTTTTTAAAATTGTTTCACGGGATATGTTAATACAAACAAGTAATAAAACGATTTAGCATGGCATACCTACATATATATATATATATATATATATATATATATATATATATATATATATATATATATATATATATATATATATATATATATATATATATATATATATATATATATATATATATATATATATATATATATATATATATATATATATATATATATATATATATATATATATATATATATATATATATATATATATATATATATATATATATATATATATATATATATATATATATATATATATATATATATATATATATATATATATATATATATATATATATATATATATATATATATATATATATATATATATAAATATATATATATATGCTCTTATTATATTTTAATAGAATTTAATCCTGTTTCCTGTTGTTTTGTTTCTTTTATTAAATGCGATAATTAAAACCCAGACAAGGGGATTTCAATTTTAATTTTATAATTCCTATTTATTCCAATTTTTTTTTTTCAAGATAAGAGGAAATCCACGATTTGTGGTTTTATGACACCTCATATGGAGTTTAGTAGTTGTTAAAATTCTGGCCATATAAGATAACCAGGCTGCATGGAGCTTGTGTATTTGAATAAGAGGGTCATTTTGGCCATATATTAGTTTGAGGAAACACAATGTAGGCTTTAACGGTGACACTATTTATCACGGTGACCCCGTTTACCAAGAAACTGAAGTTTAACCTGAGACCAATGATGTTGTTAGGTGAAATGTTTAGGGTATATTATAGAAAGTAAGCTTCTGTCGCGAAGCGCATTAAAACGGTGAATAAGGCCGCACTTGTTCTTATGGTACGCAAAAATCTTGCGATGCGTATCTTATAAGGAGCAGTCGTATGAAGCAGAAAAGTGCAGATTTAGTTCAATAAAAATAAATTCGAGAATTAACAGAGACTCTCATGTGTTTACGCATAATTGGGTGAATGAGGACATACTAGTGTCATAGAAAATTCTATGTTATAGGATTATTTACACTGCCTTTGGGGTCAAGAATATAGCTAGAAAATTCTTAGATTTAACTTTTAAGCCATGGACAAGAGAAAGAAAATCAACCCACAGATCGAACACAACTTTCAAGTGTAAATCCCTAGCCTGTGAATGGTAATCAAAAGACGACATGATTGAGCAGTTCAACTTTAGAAAAAAATACATTTCGATATTGAAAAGATAAAGAAGAGTATAGCAGTTAATATATTAAGACTGCGTTTCAATTCATACTAATTCAATTAAGTCAACTTCTTATTTGACTAAAGAAATTGATGTTTTTATCAATATCAGACAACTTGTACAATTTAGCAGCTAATTGGAACCCAGGGTTAGTACAATCTGTAATCGTTGTGTTATTTTACTTTCTGAGTTAGCACTCGATACTGTTACTGCTAAGTAAAAACTCAGATCATATTATTATAACTTAGCTTTTTATTATTATAAATATATTTATTTCACTTAAACTTATTTTTACTCAAACTTATTTATTTTTATTTATTTGTATGTTTAGGAATCTAATATTGAGTATAATGAAAAACTTAATTTAAATTAATTTTAACTTAAAATCGCGTCGACTTGCTTTTAGTTAAGTTGGAAAAAAGAGAGTGAATGTTTTTGTGTATCGTCTTTTTTATATTGTGGTTTTTTTGTTTGTGTTTAAGTGTTAACCGATTAAAAGTAAAAACGTAAAATATTGTTATAATTTTGTTGCAGTGGTTGAATTCAGCGAATTTACATTTGAATTCTTGCAACCACTGCAGTACCCCCTTTTGAGATTTATAGTCCGTAGGTTATTACAGTGACTGTTTTGACCAATTGTTGTTGTCAACCGCTAGATCTAGTTTGATGCTAAGTACGCAGGCTTTAGTCGATCGATTGCTATTGACGTGTGTTTACCCTTGATATCTATTATAAAGGTTTTTCGAAGACGTCGTATAATTTTGTAGGGACCTTTGTATGGATTTGTAAGGCCTACACGGATTCGGTCGACTCGGATAAACGTGTAAGTGCATGTGTTTAGCTCGCAGGGAACAAAAAAATCATTTTTCTTGTTCGCTGTTGATTTGGTGTTTGTTGGTATCAAATTTTGCATTTTTGTGCGCAGACGATCAATAAAATCATCGGAATCATCGAAATTTGGACCATTCTCGTTCGTAAATATATCACCTGGAATTTTTATATTTTGACCATAAGTCAGTTCAGCTGGCGAGGT
>CAVNZG010000485.1:0-38191 GCA_963693315.1 Diogma glabrata | reverse complement strand
TTGACCATTTCGCTTATATTTATGTACATTTTGAGAAATTTCGAATTAATTTATAGTATTTGTTGCAGATTCAAAATTTATTTTAAATTATCATTTGAAATCGATCCGTTTTTGTCATCAATCACTTATTTGGACGATTTCTTGCAATTTGGGCTAATAATTTTCTAAAATTTGAAAATGCAAAAATCGTAACTTAAGCTGAAAATTTTATTTTGACCATTTCGCTTATATTTATGTACATTTTGAGAAATTTCGAATTAATTTATGGTATTTGTTGCAGATTCAAAATTTATTTTAAATTATCATTTGAAATCGATCCGTTTTTGTCATCAATCACTTATTTGGACGATTTTTTGCAATTTTGGGCTAATAAATTTCTAAAATTTGAAAATGCAAAAATCACAACTTAAGCTAAAAATTTTATTTTGACCATTTCCCTTACTTATATTTGTGTACATTTTGAGAAATTTCAAATTAATTTATGGTATTTGTTGCAGATTCAAAATTTATTTTAAATTATCATTTGAAATCGATCCGTTTTTGTCGTCAATCACTTATTTGGACGATTTCTTGCAATTTTGGGCTAATAAATTTCTAAAATTTGAAAATGCAAAAATCGTAACAAGCTGAAAATTTTATTTTGACCATTTCGCTTATATTTATGTACATTTTGAGATATTTCGAATTAATTTATGGTATTTGTTGCAGAATCAAAATTTATTTTAAATTATCATTTGAAATCGATCCGTTTTTGTCATCAATCACTTATTTCGACGATTTCTTGCAATTTTGGGCTAATAATTTTCTAAAATTCGAAAATGCAAAAATCGTAACAAGCTGAAAATTTTATTTTGACTATTTCGCTTATATTTATGTACATTTTGAGAAATTTCGAATTAATTTATGGTATTTGTTGCAGAATCAAAATTTATTTTAAATTATCATTTGAAATCGATCCGTTTTTGTCATCAATCACTTATTTCGACGATTTCTTGCAATTTTGGGCTAATAATTTTCTAAAATTCGAAAATGCAAAAATCGTAACAAGCTGAAAATTTTATTTTGACCATTTCGCTTATATTTATGTACATTTTGAGAAATTTCGAATTAATTTATGGTATTTGTTGCAGATTCAAAATTTATTTTAAATTATCATTTGAAATCGATCCGTTTTTGTCGTCAATCACTTATTTGGACGATTTCTTGCAATTGGGGCTAATAAATTTCTAAAATTTGAAAATGCAAAAATCGTAACAAGCTGAAAATTTTATTTTGACCATTTCGCTTATATTTATGTACATTTTGAGAAATTTCGAATTAATTTATGGTATTTGTTGCAGATTCAAAATTTATTTTAAATTATCATTTGAAATCGCTCCGTTTTTGTCGTCAATCACTTATTCAGACGATTTCTTGCAATTTTGGGCTAATAATTTTTTAGAATTCGAAAATGCAAAAATCGTAACTTAAGCTGAAAATTTTATTTTGACCATTTCGCTTATATTTATGTACATTTTGAGAAATTTCGATTTAATTTATGGTATTTGTTGCAGATTCAAAATTTATTTTAAATTATCATTTGAAATCGATCCGTTTTTGTCGTCAATCACTTATTTCGACGATTTCTTGCAATTTTGGGCTAATAATTTTCTAGAATTCGAAAATGCAAAAATCGTAGCTTAAGCTGAAAATTTTATTTTGACCATTTCGCTTATATTTATGTACATTTTGAGAAATTTCGAATTAATTTATGGCATTTGTTGCAGATTCAAAATTTATTTTAAATTATCATTTGAAATCGATCCGTTTTTGTCGTCAATCACTTATTTGGACGATTTCTTGCAATTTTGGGCTAATAAATTTCTAAAATTTGAAAATGCAAAAATCGTAACTTAAGCTGAAAATTTTATTTTGACCATTTCGCTTATATTTATGTACATTTTGAGAAATTTCGAATTAATTTATGGTATTTGTTGCAGATTCAAAATTTATTTTAAATCATCATTTAAAATCGATCCGTTTTTGTCATCAATCACTTATTTTGACGATTTCTTGCAATTTTGGGCTAATAAATTTCTAAAATTTGAAAATGCAAAAATCACAACTTAAGCTAAAAATTTTATTTTGACCATTTCCCTTACTTATATTTATGAACATTTTGAGAAATTTCAAATTAATTTATGGTATTTGTTGCAGATTCAAAATTTATTTTAAATTATCATTTGAAATCGATCCGTTTTTGTCGTCAATCACTTATTTTGACGATTTCTTGCAATTTTGGGCTAATAAATTTCTAAAATTTGAAAATGCAAAAATCGTAACAAGCTGAAAATTTTATTTTGACCATTTCGCTTATATTTATGTACATTTTGAGAAATTTCGAATTAATTTATGGTATTTGTTGCAGAATCAAAATTTATTTTAAATTATCATTTGAAATCGATCCGTTTTTGTCGTCAATCACTTATTTCGACGATTTCTTGCAATTTTGGGCTAATAATTTTCTAAAATTCGAAAATGCAAAAATCGTAACAAGCTGAAAATTTTATTTTGACCATTTCGCTTATATTTATGTACATTTTGAGAAATTTCGAATTAATTTATGGTATTTGTTGCAGATTCAAAATTTATTTTAAATTATCATTTGAAATCGATCCGTTTTTGTCGTCAATCACTTATTTGGACGATTTCTTGCAATTGGGGCTAATAAATTTCTAAAATTTGAAAATGCAAAAATCGTAACAAGCTGAAAATTTTATTTTGACCATTTCGCTTATATTTATGTACATTTTGAGAAATTTCGAATTAATTTATGGTATTTGTTGCAGATTCAAAATTTATTTTAAATTATCATTTGAAATCGATCCGTTTTTGTCGTCAATCACTTATTCAGACGATTTCTTGCAATTTTGGGCTAATAATTTTTTAGAATTCGAAAATGCAAAAATCGTAACTTAAGCTGAAAATTTTATTTTGACCATTTCGCTTATATTTATGTACATTTTGAGAAATTTCGATTTAATTTATGGTATTTGTTGCAGATTCAAAATTTATTTTAAATTATCATTTGAAATCGATCCGTTTTTGTCGTCAATCACTTATTTCGACGATTTCTTGCAATTTTGGGCTAATAATTTTCTAGAATTCGAAAATGCAAAAATCGTAGCTTAAGCTGAAAATTTTATTTTGACCATTTCGCTTATATTTATGTACATTTTGAGAAATTTCGAATTAATTTATGGTATTTGTTGCAGATTCAAAATTTATTGAAGTGAAACTTCTTTATCGGCGTATGAGAGAAATTTTAAAGCAGTATAAAATTTAAAAAAATCGTCACGATTTTCGGTTACGTTGTTTTTTTATAAATTTTAATTTTGTTTTCATTATTTTATTTTTATTATCAGAGCATAAATAAAAATGGCTAATAAATTTCTAAAATTTGAAAATGCAAAAATCGTAACTTAAGCTGAAAATTTTATTTTGACCATTTCGCTTATATTTATGTACATTTTGAGAAATTTCGAATTAATTTATAGTATTTGTTGCAGATTCAAAATTTATTTTAAATTATCATTTGAAATCGATCCGTTTTTGTCATCAATCACTTATTTGGACGATTTCTTGCAATTTGGGCTAATAATTTTCTAAAATTTGAAAATGCAAAAATCGTAACTTAAGCTGAAAATTTTATTTTGACCATTTCGCTTATATTTATGTACATTTTGAGAAATTTCGAATTAATTTATGGTATTTGTTGCAGATTCAAAATTTATTTTAAATTATCATTTGAAATCGATCCGTTTTTGTCATCAATCACTTATTTGGACGATTTTTTGCAATTTTGGGCTAATAAATTTCTAAAATTCGAAAATGCAAAAATCGTAACTTAAGCTGAAAATTTTATTTTGACCATTTCGCTTATATTTATGTACATTTTGAGAAATTTCGAATTAATTTATGGTATTTGTTGCAGATTCAAAATTTATTTTAAATTATCATTTGAAATCGATCCGTTTTTGTCGTCAATCACTTATTTGGACTATTTCTTGCAATTTTGGGCTAATAAATTTCTAAAATTTGAAAATGCAAAAATCGTAACAAGCTGAAAATATTATTTTGACCATTTCGCTTATATTTATGTACATTTTGAGAAATTTCGAATTAATTTATGGTGTTTGTTGCAGATTCAAAATTTATTTTAAATTGTCATTTGAAATCGATCCGTTTTTGTCGTCAATCACTTATTTAGACGATTTCTTGCAATTTTGGGCTAATAAATTTCTAAAATTTGAAAATGCAAAAATCGTAGCTTAAGCTGAAAATTTTATTTTGACCATTTCGCTTATATTTATGTACATTTTGAGAAATTTCGAATTAATCTATGGTATTTGTTGCAGATTCAAAATTTATTTTAAATTATCATTTAAAATCGATCCGTTTTTGTCGTCAATCACTTATTTGGACGATTTCTTGCAATTTTGGGCTAATAAATTTCTAAAATTTGAAAATGCAAAAATCGTAACTTAAGCTGAAAATTTTAATTTTGTTTTAATTATTTTATTTTTATTATCAGAGCATACACTAGCTTATATAAATTATAAACGACCCTCAACCATATGTGGTCCAGCAGCATATATATGTTATATATTTGCTTGAGCATGGACCGCAATATGCGTTCAAAATGTTGATGTTCATGTGTTCTGCAGTTCACATAACTTCACGCAGTTTGCTGCGTTCTTCATCGACCCATGAGGTCGCAATAAATTTAATGTTATTAAAATCCTTACAAAACGATATAGTTCACATTCTCAATATTTAAAAAATAATGACTGATGTTGAACAAAAAGCACATTTTATAATTTATATAATAAACATTTCATTTACTAACTCACGGTACTTGCTCGCTATCGGTCTCATGGTTATATTTAGTTTTAGATGGAGTTTACCACCCACTTAGTGCTGCACTATCAAGCAACACGACTCTAAGGAGATATCTTCTTATACACAATAATAGTCTCTTCGGGCTTGGCACCCTCTATGGGTAAATAGCCTCATTCAAGATGGACTTGGACGTAAAATTGCATGTATAAGATAAAAGATACTCCAGCACATTGAATGACCAATTTATCCATTATAGATAAAAGGACTTAATGCTGAACTTTTCCTATTTCGCTTTCCGCTACTCAAGGAATCTTAGTTAATTTCTTTTCCTCTCCTAATTAATATGCTTAAATTCAGGAGGTAATCACACATGAATTGAGGTCGCAATTTAATGTTATTAAAATCCTTACAAAACGATATAGTTCACATTCTCAATATTTAAAAAATAATGACTGATGTTGAACAAAAAGCACATTTTATAATTTATATAATAAACATTTTATTATAAATAGTATAAACAAATCATTGTACATATTATTATTATTCCTGAATTATAGTATATAACCATAAAACAGCATTAGTTAGTTAAAACAGTTTATTTAGCTTAATAAACGACCCTCAACCATATGTGGTCCAGCAGCATATATATGTTATATATTTGCTTGAGCATGGACCGCAATATGCGTTCAAAATGTTAATGTTCATGTGTTCTGCAGTTCACATAACTTAACGCAGTTTGCTGCGTTCTTCATCGACCCATGAGGTCGCAATAAATTTAATGTTATTAAAATCCTTACAAAACGATATAGTTCACATTCTCAATATTTAAAAAATAATGACTGATGTTGAACAAAAAAAAAGCACATTTTATAATTTATATAATAAACATTTCATTTACTAACTCACGGTACTTGCTCGCTATCGGTCTCATGGTTATATTTAGTTTTAGATGGAGTTTACCACCCACTTAGTGCTGCACTATCAAGCAACACGACTCTAAGGAGATATCTTCTTATACACAATAATAGTCTCTACGGGCTTGGCACCCTCTATGGGTAAATAGCCTCATTCAAGATGGACTTGAACGTAAAATTGCATGTATAAGATAAAAGATACTCCAGCACATTGAATGACCAATTTATCCATTATAGATAAAAGGACTTAATGCTGAACTTTTCCTATTTCGCTTGTCGCTACTCAAGGAATCTTAGTTAATTTCTTTTCCTCTCCTAATTAATATGCTTAAATTCAGGAGGTAATCACACATGAATTGAGGTCGCAATTTAATGTTATTAAAATCCTTACAAAACGATATAGTTCACATTCTCAATATTTAAAAAATAATGACTGATGTTGAACAAAAAGCACATTTTATAATTTATGTAATAAACATTTTATTATAAATAATATAAACAAATCATTGTACATATTATTATTATTCCTGAATTATAGTATATAACCATAAGACAGCATTAGTTAGTTAAAACAGTTTATTTAGCTTAATAAACGACCCTCAACCATATGTGGTCCAGCAGCATATATATGTTATATATTTGCTTGAGCATGGACCGCAATATGCGTTCAAAATGTTGATGTTCATGTGTTCTGCAGTTCACATAACTTCACGCAGTTTGCTGCGTTCTTCATCGACCCATGAGGGGTCAACTCCAGCACATTGAATGACCAATTTATCCATTATAGATAAAAGGACTTAATGCTGAACTTTTCCTATTTCGCTTGTCGCTACTCAAGGAATCCTAGTTAATTTCTTTTCCTCTCCTAATTAATATGCTTAAATTCAGGAGGTAATCACACATGAATTGAGGTCGCAATTTAATGTTATTAAAATCCTTACAAAACGATATAGTTCACATTCTCAATATTTAAAAAATAATGACTGATGTTGAACAAAAAGCACATTTTATAATTTATGTAATAAACATTTTATTATAAATAATATAAACAAATCATTGTACATATTATTATTATTCCTGAATTATAGTATATAACCATAAAACAGCAATGGTTAGTTAAAACAGTTTATTTAGCTTAATAAACGACCCTCAACCATATGTGGTCCAGCAGCAAATATATGTTATATATTTGCTTGAGCATGGACCGCAATATGCGTTCAAAATGTTGATGTTCATGTGTTCTGCAGTTCACATAACTTCACGCAGTTTGCTGCGTTCTTCATCGACCCATGAGGTCGCAATAAATTTAATGTTATTAAAATCCTTACAAAACGATATAGTTCACATTCTCAATATTTAAAAAATAATAACTGATGTTGAACAAAAAGCACATTTTATAATTTATATAATAAACATTTTATTATAAATAATATAAACAAATCATTGTACATATTATTATTATTCCTGAATTATAGTATATAACCATAAAACAGCATTAGTTAGTTAAAACAGTTTATTTAGCTTAATAAACGACCCTCAACCATATGTGGTCCAGCAGCATATATATGTTATATATTTGCTTGAGCATGGACCGCAATATGCGTTCAAAATGTTGATGTTCATGTGTTCTGCAGTTCACATAACTTCACGCAGTTTGCTGCGTTCTTCATCGACCCACGAGGTCGCAATAAATTTAATGTTATTAAAATCCTTACAAAACGATATAGTTCACATTCTCAATATTTAAAAAATAATGACTGATGTTGAACAAAAAGCAAATTTTATAATTTATATAATAAACATTTCATTTACTAACTCACGGTACTTGTTCGCTATCGGTCTCATGGTTATATTTAGTTTTAGATGGAGTTTACCACCCACTTAGTGCTGCACTATCAAGCAACACGACTCTAAGGAGATATCTTCTTATACACAATAATAGTCTCTACGGGCTTGGCACCCTCTATGGGTAAATAGCCTCATTCAAGATGGACTTGGACGTAAAATTGAATGTATAAGATAAAAGATACTCCAGCACATTGAATGACCAATTTATCCATTATAGATAAAATGACTTAATGCTGAACTTTTCCTATTTCGCTTGCCGCTACTCAAGGAATCTTAGTTAATTTCTTTTCGTCTCCTAATTAATATGCTTAAATTCAGGAGGTAATCACACATGAATTGAGGTCGCAATTTAATGTTATTAAAATCCTTACAAAACGATATAGTTCACATTCTCAATATTTAAAAAATAATGACTGATGTTGAACAAAAAGCACATTTTATAATTTATATAATAAACATTTTATTATAAATAATATAAACAAATCATTGTACATATTATTATTATTCCTGAATTGTAGTACATAACCATAAAACAGCGTTAGTTAGTTAAACAGTTTATTTAGCTTATATAAATTATAAACGACCCTCAACCATATGTGGTCCAGCAGCATATTTATGTTATATATTTACTTGAGCATGGACCGCAATATGCGTTCAAAATGTTGATGTTCATGTGTTCTGCAGTTCACATAACTTCACGCAGTTTGCTGCGTTCTTCATTGACCCATGAGGTAGCAATAAATTTAATGTTATTAAAATCCTTACAAAACGATATAGTTCACATTCTCAATATTTAAAAAATAATGACTGATGTTGAACAAAAAGCACATTTTATAATTTATATAATAAACATTTTATTATAAATAATATAAACAAATCATTGTACATATTATTATTATTCCTGAATTATAGTATATAACCATAAAACAGCATTAGTTAGTTAAAACAGTTTATTTAGCTTAATAAACGACCCTCAACCATATGTGGTCCAGCAGCATATATATGTTATATATTTGCTTGAGCATGGACCGCAATATGCGTTCAAAATGTTGATGTTCATGTGTTCTGCAGTTCACATAACTTCACGCAGTTTGCTGCGTTCTTCATCGACCCATGAGGGGTCAACTCCAGCACATTGAATGACCAATTTATCCATTATAGATAAAAGGACTTAATGCTGAACTTTTCCTATTTCGCTTGTCGCTACTCAAGGAATCTTAGTTAATTTCTTTTCCTCTCCTAATTAATATGCTTAAATTCAGGAGGTAATCACACATGAATTGAGGTCGCAATTTAATGTTATTAAAATCCTTACAAAACGATATAGTTCACATTCTCAATATTTAAAAAATAATGACTGATGTTGAACAAAAAGCACATTTTATTATTTATATAATAAACATTTTATTATAAATAATATAAACAAATCATTGTACATATTATTATTATTCCTGAATTATAGTATATAACCATAAAACAGCATTAGTTAGTTAAAACAGTTTATTTAGCTTAATAAACGACCCTCAACCATATGTGGTCCAGCAGCATATATATGTTATATATTTGCTTGAGCATGGACCGCAATATGCGTTCAAAATGTTGATGTTCATGTGTTCTGCAGTTCACATAACTTCACGCAGTTTGCTGCGTTCTTCATCGACCCATGAGGTCGCAATAAATTTAATGTTATTAAAATCCTTACAAAACGATATAGTTCACATTCTCAATATTTAAAAAATAATGACTGATGTTGAACAAAAAGCACATTTTATAATTTATATAATAAACATTTCATTTACTAACTCACGGTACTTGCTCGCTATCGGTCTCATGGTTATATTTAGTTTTAGATGGAGTTTACCACCCACTTAGTGCTGCACTATCAAGCAACACGACTCTAAGGAGATATCTTCTTATACACAATAATAGTCTCTACGGGCTTGGCACCCTCTATGGGTAAATAGCCTCATTCAAGATGGACTTGGACGTAAAATTGCATGTATAAGATAAAAGATACTCCAGCACATTGAATGACCAATTTATCCATTATAGATAAAAGGACTTAATGCTGAACTTTTCCTATTTCGCTTGCCGTTACTCAAGGAATCTTAGTTAATTTATTTTCGTCTCCTAATTAATATGCTTAAATTCAGGAGGTAATCACACATGAATTGAGGTCGCAATTTAATGTTATTAAAATCCTTACAAAACGATATAGTTCACATTCTCAATATTTAAAAAATAGTGACTGATGTTGAACAAAAAGCACATTTTATAATTTATATAATAAACATTTCATTTACTAACTCACGGTACTTGCTCGCTATCGGTCTCATGGTTATATTTAGTTTTAGATGGAGTTTACCACCCACTTAGTGCTGCACTATCAAGCAACACGACTCTAAGGAGATATCTTCTTATACACAATAATAGTCTCTACGGGCTTGGCACCCTCTATGGGTAAATAGCCTCATTCAAGATGGACTTGGACGTAAAATTGCATGTATAAGATAAAAGATACTCCAGCACATTGAATGACCAATTTATCCATTATAGATAAAAGGACTTAATGCTGAACTTTTCCTATTTCGCTTGCCGCTACTCAAGGAATCTTAGTTAATTTCTTTTCCTTTCCTAATTAATATGCTTAAATTCAGGAGGTAATCACACATGAATTGAGGTCGCAATTTAATGTTATTAAAATCCTTACAAAACGATATAGTTCACATTCTCAATATTTAAAAAATAGTGACTGATGTTGAACAAAAAGCACATTTTATAATTTATATAATAAACATTTTATTATAAATAATATAAACAAATCATTGTACATATTATTATTATTCCTGAATTATAGTATATAACCATAAAACAGCATTAGTTAGTTAAAACAGTTTATTTAGCTTAATAAACGACCCTCAACCATATGTGGTCCAGCAGCAAATATATGTTATATATTTGCTTGAGCATGGACTGCAATATGCGTTCAAAATGTTGATGTTCATGTGTTCTGCAGTTCACATAACTTCACGCAGTTTGCTGCGTTCTTCATCGACCCATGAGGTCGCAATAAATTTAATGTTATTAAAATCCTTACAAAACGATATAGTTCACATTATCAATATTTAAAAAATAATGACTGACGTTGAACAAAAAGCACATTTTATAATTTATATAATAAACATTTCATTTACTAACTCACGGTACTTGCTCGCTATCGGTCTCATGGTTATATTTAGTTTTAGATGGAGTTTACCACCCACTTAGTGCTGCACCATCAAGCAACACGACTCTAAGGAGATATCTTCTTATACACAATAATAGTCTCTACGGGCTTGGCACCCTCTATGGGTAAATAGCCTCATTCAAGATGGACTTGGACGTAAAATTGCATGTATAAGATAAAAGATACTCCAGCACATTGAATGACCAATTTATCCATTATAGATAAAATGACTTAATGCTGAACTTTTCCTATTTCGCTTGCCGCTACTCAAGGAATCTTAGTTAATTTCTTATCCTTTCCTAATTAATATGCTTAAATTCAGGAGGTAATCACACATGAATTGAGGTCGCAATTTAATGTTATTAAAATCCTTACAAAACATTCATGTGTTCAGTTCACATAACTTCACGCAGTTTGCTGCGTTCTTCATCGACCCAAGAGGTAGCAATAAATTTAATGTTATTAAAATCCTTACAAAACGATATAGTTCACATTCTCAATATTTAAAAAATAATGACTGATGTTTTTTTTTTTTTTTTAATAAAATGTGATGTGTAGTAGGCATTACAATATGTGTCACAACAACACATAAAAACCTTTTAAGACCAAGGTCCCACAACAACATGCGTTCTAAGGATGTTAATGGACGCAAATCTGTTTTTTTTTAATTTTTTTTTTTTCAATAATGGATAACTAAACCATAAATTCTATCACATATAAAATATGGCATAGGCCAATATTTCGTGATAGGATAGAGAAAATAAAAATAAAATAAGAGATAAAAAGCAAATTTGTTTTAAAAATTTGCAGGAACAAAACTAAAATTGGTTTGCCAATAGTCCACGTAATGGCATAATCCTTGATTATGGGACGCAGTATATAGCCTAGACAAAAAGCACATTTTATAATTTATATAATAAACATTTCATTTACTAACTCACGGTACTTGCTCGCTATCGGTCTCATGGTTATATTTAGTTTTAGATGGAGTTTACCACCCACTTAGTGCTGCACTTTCAAGCAACACGACTCTAAGGAGATATCTTCTTATACACAATAATAGTCTCTACGGGCTTGGCACCCTCTATGGGTAAATAGCCTCATTCAAGATGGACTTGAACGTAAAATTGCATGTATAAGATAAAAGATACTCCAGCACATTGAATGACCAATTTATCCATTATAGATAAAAGGACTTAATGCTGAACTTTTCCTATTTCGCTTGTCGCTACTCAAGGAATCTTAGTTAATTTCTTTTCCTCTCCTAATTAATATGCTTAAATTCAGGAGGTAATCACACATGAATTGAGGTCGCAATTTAATGTTATTAAAATCCTTACAAAACGATATAGTTCACATTCTCAATATTTAAAAAATAATGACTGATGTTGAACAAAAAGCACATTTTATAATTTATATAATAAACATTTTATTATAAATAATATAAACAAATCATTGTACATATTATTATTATTCCTGAATTATAGTATATAACCATAAAACAGCATTAGTTAGTTAAAACAGTTTATTTAGCTTAATAAACGACCCTCAACCATATGTGGTCCAGCAGCATATATATGTTATATATTTGCTTGAGCATGGACCGCAATATGCGTTCAAAATGTTGATGTTCATGTGTTCTGCAGTTCACATAACTTCACGCAGTTTGCTGCGTTCTTCATCGACCCATGAGGGGTCAACTCCAGCACATTGAATGACCAATTTATCCATTATAGATAAAAGGACTTAATGCTGAACTTTTCCTATTTCGCTTGTCGCTACTCAAGGAATCTTAGTTAATTTCTTTTCCTCTCCTAATTAATATGCTTAAATTCAGGAGGTAATCACACATGAATTGAGGTCGCAATTTAATGTTATTAAAATCCTTACAAAACGATATAGTTCACATTCTCAATATTTAAAAAATAATGACTGATGTTGAACAAAAAGCACATTTTATTATTTATATAATAAACATTTTACCATAAATAATATAAACAAATCATTGTACATATTATTATGATTCCTGAATTATAGTATATAACCATAAAACAGCATTAGTTAGTTAAAACAGTTTATTTAGCTTAATAAACGACCCTCAACCATATGTGGTCCAGCAGCATATATATGTTATATATTTGCTTGAGCATGGACCGCAATATGCGTTCAAAATGTTGATGTTCATGTGTTCTGCAGTTCACATAACTTCACGCAGTTTGCTGCGTTCTTCATCGACCCATGAGGTCGTAATAAATTTAATATTATTAAAATCCTTACAAAACGATATAGTTCACATTCTCAATATTTAAAAAATAATGACTGATGTTGAACAAAAAGCACATTTTATAATTTATATAATAAACATTTCATTTACTAACTCACGGTACTTGCTCGCTATCGGTCTCATGGTTATATTTAGTTTTAGATGGAGTTTACCACCCACTTAGTGCTGCACTATCAAGCAACACGACTCTAAGGAGATATCTTCTTATACACAATAATAGTCTCTACGGGCTTGGCACCCTCTATGGGTATATAGCCTCATTCAAGATGGACTTGGACGTAAAATTGCATGTATAAGATAAAAGATACTCCAGCACATTGAATGACCAATTTATCCATTATAGATAAAAGGACTTAATGCTGAACTTTTCCTATTTCGCTTGCCGCTACTCAAGGAATCTTAGTTAATTTCTTTTCCTCTCCTAATTAATATGCTTAAATTCAGGAGGTAATCACACATGAATTGAGGTCGCAATTTAATGTTATTAAAATCCTTACAAAACGATATAGTTCACATTCTCAATATTTAAAAAATAATGACTGATGTTGAACAAAAAGCACATTTTATAATTTATATAATAAACATTTCATTTACTAACTCACGGTACTTGCTCGCTATCGGTCTCATGGTTATATTTAGTTTTAGATGGAGTTTACCACCCACTTAGTGCTGCACTATCAAGCAACACGACTCTAAGGAGATATCTTCTTATACACAATAATAGTCTCTACGGGCTTGGCACCTTCTATGGGTAAATAGCCTCATTCAAGATGGACTTGGACGTAAAATTGCATGTATAAGATAAAAGATACTCCAGCACATTGAATGACCAATTTATCCATTATAGATAAAAGGACTTAATGCTGAACTTTTCCTATTTCGCTTGCCGCTACTCAAGGAATCTTAGTTAATTTCTTTTCCTTTCCTAATTAATATGCTTAAATTCAGGAGGTAATCACACATGAATTGAGGTCGCAATTTAATGTTATTAAAATCCTTACAAAACGATATAGTTCACATTCTCAATATTTAAAAAATAGTGACTGATGTTGAACAAAAGCACATTTTATAATTTATATAATAAACATTTTATTATAAATAATATAAACAAATCATTGTACATATTATTATTATTCCTGAATTATAGTATATAACCATAAAACAGCATTAGTTGGTTAAAACAGTTTATTTAGCTTAATAAACGACCCTCAACCATATGTGGTCCAGCAGCATATATATGTTATATATTTGCTTGAGCATGGACTGCAATATGCGTTCAAACTGTTGATGTTCATGTGTTCTGCAGTTCACATAACTTCACGCAGTTTGCTACGTTCTTCATCGACCCATGAGGTCGCAATAAATTTAATGTTATTAAAATCCTTACAAAACGATATAGTTCACATTATCAATATTTAAAAAATAATGACTGACGTTGAACAAAAAGCACATTTTATAATTTATATAATAAACATTTCATTTACTAACTCACGGCACTTGCTCGCTATCGGTCTCATGGTTATATTTAGTTTTAGATGGAGTTTACCACCCACTTAGTGCTGCACTATCAAGCAACACGACTCTAAGGAGATATCTTCTTATACACAATAATAGTCTCTACGGGCTTGGCACCCTCTATGGGTAAATAGCCTCATTCAAGATGGACTTGGACGTAAAATTGCATGTATAAGATAAAAGATACTCCAGCACATTGAATGACCAATTTATCCATTATAGATAAAATGACTTAATGCTGAACTTTTCCTATTTCGCTTGCCGCTACTCAAGGAATCTTAGTTAATTTCTTTTCCTTTCCTAATTAATATGCTTAAATTCAGGAGGTAATCACACATGAATTGAGGTCGCAATTTAATGTTATTAAAATCCTTACAAAACGATATAGTTCACATTCTCAATATTTAAAAAATAATGACTGATGTTGAACAAAAAGCACATTTTATAATTTATATAATAAACATTTTATTATAAATAATATAAACAAATCATTGTACATATTATTATTATTCCTGAATTATAGTATATAACCATAAAACAGCATTAGTTAGTTAAAACAGTTTATTTAGCTTAATAAACGACCCTCAACCATATGTGGTCCAGCAGCATATATATGTTATATATTTGCTTGAGCATGGACCGCAATATGCGTTCAAAATGTTGATGTTCATGTGTTCAGTTCACATAACTTCACGCAGTTTGCTGCGTTCTTCATCGACCCAAGAGGTCGCAATAAATTTAATGTTATTAAAATCCTTACAAAACGATATAGTTCACATTCTCAATATTTAAAAAATAATGACTGATATTTTTTTTTTTTTTTTTTAATAAAATGTGATGTGTAGTAGGCATTACAATATGTGTCACAACAACACATAAAAACCTTTTAAGACCAAGGTCCCACAACAACATGCGTTCTAAGGATGTTAATGGACGCAAATCTGTTTTTTTTTTGTTTTTTTTTAATTTTTTTTTTTTTCAATAATGGATAACTAAACCATAAATTCTATCACATATAAAATATGGCATAGGCCAATATTTCGTGATAGGATAGAGAAAATAAAAATAAAATAAGAGATAAAAAGCAAATTTGTTTTAAAAATTTGCAGGAACAAAACTAAAATTGGTTTGCCAATAGTCCACGTAATGGCATAATCCTTGATTATGGGACGCAGTATATAGCCTAGACAAAAAGCACATTTTATAATTTATATAATAAACATTTCATTTACTAACTCACGGTACTTGCTCGCTATCGGTCTCATGGTTATATTTAGTTTTAGATGGAGTTTACCACCCACTTAGTGCTGCACTATCAAGCAACACCACTCTAAGGAGATATCTTCTTATACACAATAATAGTCTCTACGGGCTTGGCACCCTCTATGGGTAAATAGCCTCATTCAAGATGGACTTGGACGTAAAATTGCATGTATAAGATAAAAGATACTCCAGCACATTGAATGACCAATTTATGAATTATAGATAAAAGGACTTAATGCTGAACTTTTCCTTTTTCCTATTTCGCTTGCCGCTACTCAAGGAATCTTATTTAAATTCTTTTCCTTTCCTAATTAATATGCTTAAATTCAGGAGGTAATCACACATGAATTGAGGTCGCAATTTAATGTTATTAAAATCCTTACAAAACGATATAGTTTACATTCTCAATATTTAAAAAATAATGACTGATGTTGAACAAAAAGCACATTTTATAATTTATATAATAAACATTTTATTATAAACTAGCAGGACCCGGCGTGCTATGCTACGCTTATAAATAAAGTTTGTGCACAGACATTTTGCTGCTGAATGATTTCAAAAAGTAGTAATGAGAAATGATAGCGTAGTTTTTATAAATATGAATGAAAAATAATCAGTACTTTAGCTCATCAGTTCGGATAAATGAAAAATTGGCGATCAAATAAGTTTTCGAGTAAGCTATAAAAAAATTTAAATGACTTGTTGAATTAGTAGAGGTGTGTCAACTTACACACAATATATAACTTTATGCAGAACAAAAATAGATTCACAAATGTTCACAGTGCTCATGCATTGTATTTATACCCGACTACCCGACAAGAAACACACAAAAACTTTTCTAAAGAAGTTTTTCTGAGAAATGAAAATGAAAAATGCTGTCAAATTGCAAAATTCAAGTGAATTACAATAATTACTTTGATCTTAATCACTCACAAAACCTCTCAAAATTTTATTTTTTACACCAAATAGCGTAAAAGTTTTGTTTATTTAACATTGGTCGCATATTGCCGCTATCTCTTAAGAAAGAAAACTCCAGAAAACTCGTTAAGATAACATTAAATTAATATTGTGTCGTTTTTATTGCAACTTATTTATTTTAATATCGAACGAATTTCAAAATGTCGTTTTAATTATATTTATTTATTCGAGTACTTGTGGGTACACTTTATTTTTTGTTTTTCCGTCTGGTGCGTACACGAATAAATCAGAAGGTTTTCCTAACGCGCCAGCCACATAAAGTTGTCCATGTCCATGTGAGAAGAACGGATTCTCCAAATCTAGTCCACATACTTGCAGTAACTGTCCGTGTGCTTTGTTGATGGTAATTGCAAAAGCGAGTTGCACTGGAAACTAAACGTTTGAATCTGTTGGGATCATTGAAATATGTGGCCTGTCTGTCGTGGCAACACTACATCTTCCTCTTCGAATTTTCCACTCAAAACTGTAGCTTCAATGACATTGTACATCTTTGTTTTCACGGAAGTTCAAAAAAGTTTGTGAAATTTCAAAATATGTGACATATTTGAAATTACAATATGTGTCACAACAACACATATAAACCTTTTTAAGACAGAGGCTCTACAACAAAATGCTTTTTAAGATCTTGATGGACGCAAATTTCTTTTTTTGTATATTCTTCTTAAAGAATGGAAAACTTAATAATAAATCCTTTCACATAATAATGTACGATATAGGGCAGTATTTCATGATAGGATGGAGGAAATAAGAACAATATTCTTTTTTTTTTTCAAATTTGCAGGAACAAAGCTAAAATTAGGTTCCTAATTATCCTAGTGCTAGAAGCATATACCAAGATCATATAACGCATTGGTTACCTCAAGCCAGCATATATAATAATTATATGGAAGCTCATTTATTCGAGCAAGCAAAAAGTTCATTCTTTTAAAAAATAAAAAAATTACGTCCATCAACACCTTAGAAAGCATGTTCTTATGTGTTGTTGTGACACACATTGTAATTCCTACTACCCAACACATTTTATTTTAAAAAATATTGCGACGCTGATGCATAGGCTGATTTCACCACAGCTCTGGAAACATAGTGTTCTGGATGTATAATGAGCTAATACCCATCAAATACTTTCATTAAAAGCTAACCAATATTATAGACTTCGTAGTTCTAATAATAAAAATATTAAAGCAAGCAGTAGTATCCCAACAAACATAAATTCTGTTGTACGAGAAAAAGTAAAAAAAAATTTTATCGGAAGTGACATACCGGAAGTTAGGATGCAGAACTGCTGTAAACCGTACTAAATGTGTATGTACCAAATCTCATCCAATTCGATTATCAGGTACAGAAGTTATTGAGCTTCCAAAATAACAGGTGCTTGGAGGCCCCTACCACTTTGTTCACTATCACTAAAAAAACTAATCAGTTCCTTGCCATACATGTTTGCATCTTTTTGCAAAGTGTCATTAAAATTACTTAACGAACGAATGTTGTATGCATCCAACAAACATTGAAACAATAAACAGGTGTTAGGGAGGACCCCACCACTTATCCCAATATTGTCCAAAAACTAATCAATTCATTGTCATTAAAGTCTTCATCTTTTTTCAAAGTGCCATTAAAATTGATTAATGAATGAAATATGTATGCTCCCAACAAACTTTAAAAACAAAGTGTGAAAAGTCAGCAGTTGTATGGTAGACCCCCCCGCAACTTTGATGAATGTGTTTCAAAAGATGATAGCTATTTTCTTACACTAATTGGAACCTTTTCCATAAGTTTTATCATAATCACTTCATTATTGTAGGCTGTAGTGTGCATAAAGATACTGAAAAACTGCCAACAATTAAAAAAATTTTTTTTTTACCGGAAGTAAAAAACCGGAAGTTGGGATGCAGAACTGTTGTGAACCATACTAAATGTGTATATACCAAGTTTCATCCAATTCGATTATCAGGTACAGAGAGTATTGAGCTATAAAAAAACAGGTGTATGGGACCCCACCACCACTTTGTTCACTATCGCTCAAAAACTAATCAGTTCCTTGCCATACATGGTTGCATCTTTTCCCAAAGTGTCATCAAAATTCGTTCACGAACAAATGCTGTGTGCTCCCAACAAACATTGAAAAAGTGTGACACAGTAAACAGGTGTTCGGGAGGACCCCCACCACTTATTCCAATATTATCCAGAAACTAATCAGTTCTCTGTTACTTAAGTTTTCATCTTTTTTTAAAGTGTCATTAAAATAAATTAATGAATGAAGTCTGTATGCTCCCAACAAACTTAAAAAACAAAGTGTGAAAAGTCAGTTGTATGGTAGACCCCCACCACTTTGGTCAATGTGTCCAAAAAGATAATTATCTTCTCACACTAATTGGAACCCTTTTCATAAGTTTCATCGTAATCACTTCATTATTGTAGGCTGTATTGTGCATAAAGACACTGAAAAAACTTCAAAAAAGTACAAAAAAAATTTTTTACCGGAAGTGAAAAACAGGAAGTTGGGATACAAAACTATTGTGAAACGTACTACATACTCATGTACCAAGTTTCATCCCATTCGCTTATCAGGTACAGATGTTATAGAGCTTTCAAAAAAAAAACAGGTGTGAGGACAGAAAAAACACGCTGATAAAATCTTTTTCATGTTATTTAAAAGCTTTCGCCAACGTTTCATGAAAATCGATCGGTAATTGTAGGCTACAGTAGGGATAAACACCTGAAAAAAAAAACTTTTTAACTGGAAGTGACAAACCAGAAGTTGGAAGGCAGAAATATTGGAAACAGTACAAAAACTTTATATACTAAGTTTCAATAAGATCATAGTCCGGGATCAGAAGTTATTCAAGATTTAAACTAAGAGGTGTTCGGGAGACCCCCTCGCCATTTTGTTTAAATTTAAAATGAATCCAGATCTTCCATTTTGAAGTGAACCTGTATCATTTGCCAAAGTTTCATCAAGATCCTATGCAGAAAACTCACTATTGCAAACGTGTTGACGGCTAAGGGCCACATTTTTAATTAGTTTGTTTATCATACTTGCTATCCATGTTTGATTATACATAAGCTATGCTGCGTTGTATAGTATTTGTGCGAATTCCATTTCGTAATTTTGAGCTTTTAATCGATGTTATCAACTATCTTTCTTAGTTGAAGAAACATGCATTACATATACAATTGCAAACCAATAACATATATAATTTATTACCATTTATTTATTACATTTTAATTTATTACCATTTATTTATTTCGTATAAAACGAAATTTAAAGAAAAATCAAATTAAATCATTATCAACATTTAGGCAGAACCCCTTAAGATAATTATAATGGCCCTCCCTGGGGCTCCACCTATGCGCAAGTGTACACAACACCTTCCCAAAGTTTCATGATGAACGCATGAATGGTTTATTAATGCATAAGCGACAAACATACATACTTTCAATTTTATATATATAGAAGATAATATAAACAAATCATTGTACATATTATTATTATTCCTGAATTATAGTATATAACCATAAAACAGCATTAGTTAGTTAACAGTTTATTTAGCTTAATAAACGACCCTCAACCATATGTGGTCCAGCAGCATATATGTTGACGCTGGACAAGGTGACTCTACAAATAATAAAACTATTGTTATTAACTAAAGTATACTTACCAAGTGGTTGCCTTCTCCATCGTCAATTCACATCTCATAGTATTTAGAAATGTAATACTTGTCTTCAAAATTATCTAAAAATAAAAGAAAACTAATTATAGTCAATCAAAATTAAACTTAATTTATGATTTATCGTCGTTTTGTTCACATAAGTACATATCGTCCGTGACATTTTCTGAAAGGCAAAGCAGTTTTTTGTTATATAAATCACATATAAATATAATTTGCTAAACTTACTTGATTTGTTTACTTTTTCAAAACTGACATTTCATTCTGATTAACCATCAGGCTAATCAACATCATAAAAATAAAAGATATAAAAACCCAGTATTAACTCATTAGAACTATACTCAACCAAAAATTTATAGTTCTTTTTCTCAAAAACTCATGACTCTGCTGTCGGTTCAGAAAATGTCATCGTGGCTATATATGAAAAATATTTTTGTAAACTCGCTCTCATTGTTTTAAATAACTTGTATCATTCTAGAAGTCTAGTTCTGTTTTGTTTTCGATTTAGTCGTGTAATCCAATGTGTATATTAAATTTAAAATGATTTAGTGTCAATAAATTAACATAAAAAAAAAATAAAAGGAAAAAGGTTTTTGTTAGTTTTGGAATCACTTTTTTCATCATATCAAAAATTACAAGTTTGTGTGGTTATGTCAGCCTCATATAGTTTTTTCAATGTTGAGTCATGGTTTTTAAGGACGCCGATTGTGTCTTCGAGTTTTTTAAAAGATTTAATATTGAATATTTTAATCAACCTTTTACTTTCAGATGTGAATACATCTAATTATATTGTACGTTGTCATCAATGAGTGCTGAGGCACATATGTGCACATATTTACAGTTTACTACTTCGTCATCAAAATTAACTCTAGCTGAGGCACATATGTGCATGTACTACATTTTATCATCGATTGAATTGTTGAAGCACATGTGTGCAGATTATATTCTATTACTTCGTCATCAAAACTAAATCTTGCTGTGGCACATATGTGCATATATTTACTATATTTCGTCATCCATTGAATTGTTGAGGCACATGTGTGCAGATTATATTCTATTACTTCGTCATCAAAACTAAATCTTGCTGTAGCACATATGTGCATATATTTACTATATTTCGTCATCGATTAAATTGTTGAGGCACATTTGTGCAGATAATTATATTCACTACGTCGTCATCAAATTTCGTCATCAAAGATTTAATATTGAATATTTTAATCAACCTTTTACTTCCAGATGTGAATACATCTAATTATATTATACTTCGTCATCAAACTTAACTTTAGCTGAGGCACATATGTGCATATATTACTATTGTACGTTGTCATCGAGTGAATTGCTGAGGCACATATGTGCATATATTTATATTCATTACGCCATCATCAAAATGAACTTGCTGAGGCACATATGTGCATATATCTACATTTTGCTACTTCGTTATCAAAATTAACTCTAGCTGAGGCACATATGTGCATATATTCATATTGTACGTGGTCATCAATGATTTGCTGAGGCACATATGTGCATTTACTACATTTTATCATCGATTGAATTGTTGAAGCACATGTGTGCAGATTATATTCTATTACTTCGTCATCAAAACTAAATCTTGCTGGGGCACTTGTGTGCATTTACTATATTTCGTCATGGATTGAATTGTTGAGGCACATGTGTGCAGATAATTATATTCATTACGTCGTAATTATGTCGTTGTTGCGAATGACCGTGGTCAATATTCAAAGCTGATCAACCTGGCAACGCTCCTACATGGAGCATGAACGCCTTAGAAAAAAAAAAAAAAAAATATTGTAATAAACTTCGTCCAGAATGGGTTAATTTAATTTAATCATAAATAACCAATACGTTCCGCCTAAATGTTTTCTGCATTCAAACTATGGCAAAGATGAATTAAAAGTTAACTCCCTTTAACTAATACAAGTTGCATAAATTGATGTAAATTAAATTTGTACATTAATGAATTAAAAAGAAGAGTGGCCTATTGATTTCTAGAAACTACAGTGAGTACCAGAAGATTCGGCTTATTTGTTTTTGAATATAAATAAGCGAACAAAATATCAGATAGTCAGTTTTTAATTTTGCAATTAAAAGTGTTTTACAAATATTCGCAAGTATAAGGAATAATCGGTGGTACTTGAGCCTGGGTACTAATAGTAAAAGAATTTGAACTTAGTCGAATAGTAAATACAGATTTTACGATTCCGAATATTATTGATTCAAATTGTGGAAAAGCGGTTTTGTTGTACAGATATATATGTATGTAAAATAGGTCAATTAAAAAAAAAAGAAGATCGACACAACGGTATTGTGATGACTTCGGTATAAAAAAGGTTATAGAAAGAGAGCGAACGCTCATCATCATAATTAATATTTTTATATGTTAAAAACATTATGTTAAAGCTTTTGTTAGTCATAAGTGGGTTGTTGAATAAATGTGTCATCGTTTAATATCTATTTTTTTAATAAAACATATGATCTATAAATAAGAATACTACATGGCGCAGTTGAAAAGTGAATTACGTGCAATAAAATATAAGTGAATGGGGAGAATAACAACCAAAAAAGACAATTCAACTTGTAAAAATCTCCCAAGTTTGAAAGCACTACGCGGACGGCCACCGAAGACCAAAATTGTAATCGTTGAGAAAGCTATAAAAAAGAATATGGATTACATTAGGAAAGTGGACAAATTAAATATAAATGGAAGTAATTTATCGGAGAATTGGAGAGTTTTTATTCAAAATTTTGATATTTTCTGTATTGCAAGTGAAGTAAATAAAAAAGATGATACAGTTAGAGTGGCGATTTTCTTAAATGCTGTGGGTCCAGAAGCAGTAGAAGTTTTTAATTCTTTCAATTTATCTGAAGCAGAAAAGAAGGATTATGGAAAAGTGATTGCAGCTTTTGAGAATTTTTGTGCTCCTAAGAAAAATCAGCTATATGAAAGTTTCATATTTCATAATAGAAATCAAGCAGATGGTGAACCATTTGATACGTTTCTTATGGATATCAAAAAGTTAATTCGAACCTGTGAATTTGTGGATGAAGATAGAATGATGCGTGATCGAATTGCATTGGGCGTTTCTGATAAAAACCTGCAAAAGAGATTTTTTGAAGATCCAAAAATAACATTGGACATGGTCATTGATATGGCGAGAGCAGCCGAGGCAACAAAAGCACAGTTAACTAACATACAACAACCGAGTACCTCTATGGCGTTTATGGATGCAATTCGAACTGCAAGGACATCACAAACACAACAGGAAAATAAAAATTCGATATCAGGTTTAGATATGCATAATAAAATAGTAGAGAGTAATTATAATAATAAATTTCAAAATAAAAACAATAATTATTCAAATTCAGGATATAAAAAATTTAATTCTAATCAGTTTAATAGTTCCAATTCTCGTTTTAGGCAACATTGGTTGCCTAAAACGAGATAAATATTAGAAATATTGTTTGTAAATTTTGTTTTTATCTTAAACTTGTATTAGGTATTTTCCTATGTGAATTAATAATTTTTAATTTAATTAAAATTTAAATAAAAGGGGGCATAGGAATGTAGTGAATATAATTTTAAAAAAAATTTTGATTCTCATTGATTTAGGTATATGTATAATCAGAAAGTATTGAATATTTGTACTTAGTATTACATTGTTTATTTAAAGGGGGAGATGTTGTACAGATATATATGTATGTAAAATAGGTCAATTAAAAAAAAGAGAAGATCGACACAACGGTATTGTGATGACTTCGGTATAAAAAAGGTTATAGAAAGAGAGCGAACGCTCATCATCATAATTAATATTTTTATATGTTAAAAACATTATGTTAAAGCTTTTGTTAGTCATAAGTGAGTTGTTGAATAAATGTGTCATCGTTTAATATCTATTTTTTTAATAAAACATATGATCTATAAATAAGAATACTACAGGTTTAAAGTTTAATCGTACATAAATTGGAGACCCTGGAATTTATTGTAAGGAAAAACGGAAGCTGCTGTAATTTGTTGACAAATAAAGTTTGAGATTCTGTTAACCAAAGATCCGTCTTTTTACTGTCGTATTTGCTCAATAATCGAAAAGAACCAACGAAGAGTCGTTACAGTGGTGTCAGAAGTGGGATTATTGAAACAATGGTCAGGACAGTTAATATTAGTGATCTCAGCCAGACCCAGCTGAAGGACGAGTTGAGGAAAAGAAATGCTCCAATCCATGGAACGAAGGAAGAACTTGCATTTCGGCTGCGTAAAGTTTTAGAAGAAGCAGGTGAAAACACAGAGGTCATAGACATAGAGCCGGAGGAAGCTCCGGCTCAGAATGCCCCAGCAATTGATCCGATGATGGCGTTAATGAAAGAAATGATGGCACAGCAGCAACAACAACTTGCTGATATGATGGCTCGACAAGAGAAACTGGCAGCGCAGCAAAAAGTAGATCAACAACAACAACTTGCTGATATGATGGCCAAACAAGGAAACAACAAACAACAACAATTTGCTGATATGATGGCCAAACAAGGAAACAATCTGATGGCCCGACAAGAGAAACAGGCAGCAGAACAAAAAGGAGAGCAACAACAACAACTTGCTGATATGATGGCCCGACAAGAAAAACAGGCAGCAGAACAAAAAGTAGAGCAACGAAAACAATTTGCTGATATGATGGCGAAGCAGGATAATGGAGGTCTTAGAAGTAAGATATGGGGAAAGTCATATGCAAGCTATCCATCGCATGTAGCTCAAAACACGAAAACAAGGAGTCAGCGAAACTTTGCAAGAATAAGAGGCTGACATTGTGAGACCGGTTAATCTGTCATATCCAAACTATAACGCAGAACACCGAGACGAACTGGCAGCTGATACATTTATCAATGCTCTTCGAGACGTACAAATGAGAAATCAGCTGTATCTAAGTGGAAAGAAACTACCCGTGGAAGTCTTAGCATTGGCCCTGCAGATGGAAGCTGGAAAAAGAGCGTATGGCTCAGATAGAGTACGTCAGATGGAAGTTGCTGAAGAACCTCTAAAAGCAGCGCTTGAGGAAGTGATCATGTGTGTCAAAAGTCTGGGAGATAAGCCTGAGCAAAATCAACGAAGTAGGTCTAGCAGAGTAAGATGCTGGAACTGTGGGAAGTTGGGGCATATCCGAAGAGAATGTAAAGAGAGCCACACCCGGAAGACAGAGGCCGCGTTCCAGATTCGGGAAATTAGATTGTGCCAGTTTTGAAGGGCGAAAGCTGGCTCAATTACAATGCCCTACATTGGTGGTATCACAAGTAAAAAGAGAAAATAGTAGTCTAATCTTAGAGGGAACCGTTGGAAGCAAATCGTGCGTGTTGACTTTGGACACAGGTGCTTCGAGATCGATAGTGCGTCCAGATGTGGTTTGTGATAGTCAGATCGATACAGCAAGACAATTCACCCTAAAAACAGCTACGGGTGAAACAGTTCTAGTTCATGGAGAAAGCGACCAAGAGGTTCGCCTTGGAGGAAATTCATTTAGGCACCGATTTATTGTAGCAAATATAGAAGATGAGTGCATAATTGGGCTTGACTTCATGAAAGAATACAATTTGATATTAGATCTGGTAAGCCACGTACTGAGATATGGAAACACAGAAATAGTGCTACGCGCCACCAACGACAATGCTGAGGTCCGTGTTATTAGTGATGGACCAACTGAGATCCCGGCAAAATCTGAGAAAATCATTTGGACTAAGCTACTAGATAAAAGTGACCAAAATTCACCTGTGATGATTGAGCCAGCTAACAACGACTTTGGGGGAAACATTATGATTGGCCGAACGCTAGTGGCAGCAAAAGAGGGGGTAGTTCCAGTGCAACTGATTAACTTCTCAAATAAACGAGTGGTCATCAATCATGGAGAAGAAATCGCCAAATGCAGCACCATAAAAGAGATAATCAACTGTCAAGAAGAGCAAAAGGTCTTCATGCAGAGAAAGAATCCCGCATTAGTAGCAATACTTCAAGATCTTAGTAAAAGAATGAACCCGGCCGAATTCAAAGAAATCAAGAGGGTATTAACGAAGATGAGCAGCGTTTTCTCTACTGGAGATGAAGATGTTGGAAGAACAAACATCGTGCGACATAGAATCAACACTGGAGACGCTCATCCTATCAGGCAGCCTCCTAGAAGACTACCACTAGCTAAACACGAGGAAGTGCAAGGAATGCTGGACAAAATGAAAAGTGATGGAGTCATCAGGCCATCTAAGAGTCCATGAAGCTCACCAGTGGTGCTAGTTAGAAAAAAAGATGGGTCAGCTCGTTTTTGTGTAGACTATCGAAAGCTGAATGAGGTACCATTAAGGACAGCTATCCACTGCCAGGAATTGATGACACACTGGATACACTATTAGGGGCCAAATGGTCCAGCGCATTAGATCTGAAGAGTGGCTACTGGCAAGTTGAAATGCATCTAGAAGATCGACGAAAGACAGCATTTTCTACTGGCAATGGGTTGTGGTAGTTCAATGTGATGCCGTTTGGTTTATGCAATGCCCTAGCAATATTTTGAACGTCTAATGGAATGCGTGTTGCATGGTTTAACCTGGAAGGCCTGCCTAGTTTATCTTGATGACATCATTATAATGGGTCGCAACTTCGAAGAGCATCTAATGAACCTCGAAGAAGTACTCAGAAGAATAAGTAATGCCAACATGAAGTTGAATCCGGTAAAGTGCAATCTCTTCCACAAAGAAGTGAAGTACCTTGGACACATCATTACAGAAAACGGAGTCAGAACCGATCCCGAGAAGATATATGCTGTGAAAAATTGGCCAGTACCGAAGAATGTTCATGAGCTACGCAGTTTTCTTGGCCTATGCACCTATTATCGTAGATTCGTGGAGCATTTTGCGAATATCGCCAAGAGTCTACATAAATTGACAGAGGCAAATACCAAGTTTCTGTGAACAACCGAATTTAATGAGGCATTCTGCCGTTTAAAAGAAAAACTATGCAACACCCCTATACTAGCCTATCCAGAATCCGGAAAGATGTTCATTCTGGACACAGACGCAAGCAATGTAGAAACCGGAGCGGTTTTGTCACAGAAAGTTGGAGACGATGAGAAAGTGGTGGCGTACTTCAGTAAAGTTCTGTCAAAGCCGGAGCGGAATTATTGTGTCACGAGGAAGGAGTTGCTAGCTATCATCAAGGCTGTGAAACATTTCCACAAGTATTTGTGTGGACAGCCATTCCTGATTCGCATGGACCATGCTGCTCTAAAATGGTTATTACAATTCAAATAGGAAGTAATAGTAATAGTACTAGGAAAGCTGCATGGAAGTATTTCTGGAGGACACCTGGGAGTCAATAAAACCCTGGCTAAAGTAAGGGAGAGGTTTTATTGGGTAAGGTATCGAACCGACGTAGAGCAATGGTGTCGGCGATGTGATACTTGTGCGGCGAGCAAAGGACCAAAGACTAGAACTCGAGGAGAGATGCAGCAGTACAATGTGGGCGCTCCAATGGAGAGAATTGCTATAGACATCGCGGGGCCATTTCCGGAAACGACAAAAGGTAACAAATACATCGTTGTGGTCATTGATTACTTTACAAAATGGCCGGAAGCTAATGCAATACCGAACCAGGAAGCAGTTACGGTCGCGGAAACATTAGTCAATGAATGGGTTTGCAGATATGGAACACCGCTCGAGTTGCATACCGACCAGGGAAGGAATTTCGAATCTCAACTGATGGAAGAGCTGTGCAGAACACTCGGCATTAGAAAAACACGAACTACACCTATGAACCCGCAATCGGTTGGCATGGTAGAACGATTCAACCGAACCATGGAAGAACATCTGTCGAAGGTAGTGGAAGCCGACCAAAGAAATTGGGATAAGGATCTTCCGTTATTCTTGATGGCCTATCGTAGCGCAGTGCACGATACGACATGTGAAACGCCAGCGAATATCATGTTCGGGAGAGAACCACATCTTCCTAGTGACATCGAGTTCAGCATCCCTGGAGGTCTGGAATCTACGAAAACAGATTATGTGGGACAACTAAGGGAGAAGATGAATAAAATCCATCAGCAGGTTCGAGACCACATTAAGATTGCCAGTGACAAAATGAAAACCAGGTACGACATAAATGCAAATAGTGGCGGTTTTCAAGAAGGAGAATTGGTATGGCTATACAACCCCAGGAGAACTAAGGGAAGATCACCCAAGTTGCAGCCAGATTGCGAAGGCCCATATAAAATAATCAAACGAATTAATGATGTTATCTACCGCATCCAAAAGGGACCCCGTACCAAGATGAAAGTGATACATCTGCAAAGGTTGGCACCGTACCAAGGTAACAGTACCATTGCAATAGCTGATATTGTTCGGGACGAACAAAACTAAATGGAGGGCAGTGTAATAAACTTCGTCCAGAATAGGTTAATTTAATTTAATCATAAACGTTCCACCTAAATGTTTTCTGCATTCAAACTATGGCAAAGATGAATTAAAAGTTAACTCCCTTTAACTAATACAAATTGCATAAATTAATTTAAATTAAATTTGTTTACATTAATGAATTAAAAAGAGGAGTGGCCTATTGATTTCTGGAAACTACAGTGAGTACCAGAAGATTTGGTTTATTTGTTTTTGAATATAAATAAGCGAACAAAATATCAGATAGTCAGTTTTTAATTTTGCAATTAAAAGTGTTTTACAAATATTCGCAAGTATAAGGAATAATCGGTGGTACTTGAGCCTGGTACTAATAGTAAAAGAATTTGAACTTAGTGGAATAGTAAATACAGATTTTACGATTCCGAATATTATTGATTCAAATTGTGGAAAAGCGGTGAAGTTTATCGTACATAAATTGGAGACCCTGGAATTTATTGTAAGGAAAAACGGAAGCTGCTGTAATTTGTTGACAAATAAAGTTTGAGATTCTGTTAACCAAAGTTCCGTCTTTTTACTGTCGTATTTGCTCATTAATCTAAAAGAACCAACGAAGAGTCGTTACAATATATATATATATATATATATATATATATATATATATATATATATATATATATATATATATATATATATATATATATATATATATATATATATATATATATATATATATATATATATATATATATATATATATATATATATATATATATATATATATATATATATATATATATATATATATATATATATATATATATATATATATATATATATATATATATATATATATATATATAATATATATATATATTAAAACTGGTCGTTAAAAAATAAATTTTCCGAGACGCCCCCTAGAAAAAATTCTTTGAGGTCAAAAAACCACACTAGCATTATTTTTTTTTTTTTTAAATCAAAAAGAACACGTGCCGTAAAATCGTTGAAGTTGATTTTTTGAAAAATTCGTAGATTTTTTTCAAATATCTCATAAAATATGCAGATATCAAAAAAAATCACATAACCATTTTTGTAGGAAATTTAATTCTCTACATAAAAGGTGCAGGTCATTTTTTCCCGAAAATGTATAGTTCTCATGATATTTTGAAAATGAACTTGTAAGTTTTCGTAATTTTTAAAAAACATAAAAAATAAAGATGACGAAAAACTCCTAATTTTCTTCTTATGCTATAGAATGAAATGTATAAAAAAATAATCGTGACAAAAAAAATCAAAATTAGTACTTTTTCGTAGAAATTTTCATCATTTGGTCTTACGAGTTTCGAAGAATTTCAAGTTTTATTTCAAAATATCATCAGGAATTTAGGTTTTAGGAAAAAAATGACATGGACCTTTTTTGTAGAGAATTAAATTTCCTGCAAAAATGATTACGTGATTTTTTTTGACATCTGCATATTTTATGAGATATTAACAATTTTATCAAAAAATAAACTTCGATGATTTTGCGGCACGTGTTCTTTTCACTTAAAAAAAAAAAATAAAGCCGTTATGGTTTTTTGACCACAAAGAATTTTCTGGGGGGCGTCTCGGAAAATTTAGTTTTTAACGACCAGTCTAATATATATATATATATATATATATATATATATATATATATATATATATATATATATATATATATATATATATATATATATATATATATATATATATATATATATATATATATATATATATCTATATATATATATATATATATATATATATATATATATATATATATATATATATATAAATATATATATATATATATATATATATATATATATATATATATATATATATATATATATATATATATATACATATATATATATATATATATATATATATATATATATATATATATATATATATATATATATATATATATATATATTAAAAAAAATTTTTATTGTTTATAGCCAATTATTGTTTATTTTATTTTATTTACCCAACGTTTCGAATAAATTTCTTATTCATTTTCAAGGGTTTTACTAAACAAAAAAATAAATCGAAATGAAAAACAAACATAATAAAATGACACATTTTTCAAGGTGATTTGATAAAAAATTTAAAAATGCAAATAGAAATGATGATAAATTGAAATTAATTTTCTAAGGTAATGTTGTCATATGATGATTCTAAATACATTGTGTCGTCTTGTTTATTTAAATTTCTACATTTTTTAATTTGGATCATTTCTAAAATACTTCTTTTACGGTAATTTGGTTCTTTCGAAATTATTTTAACATTATTCATATTTATGTGGTGATTTGTATTCTTAAGGTGATTAGATAAAGCACTTTTGTTTTGAATATTATTGGGTTTTCTAGCATCATAAACATGTTGGTTAATTCTTTTATACAGGTATTGTTTTGTTTGACCAATGTAATTTTCTCCGCAATCACATGAAACTTTATAAATAACATTTGTTTCAAAATCAATAGGGATACTGTCTTTTAACTTTGTAAATAATAAAAATTTTAAATTACGATGACTTCTACCAACCACTTTAACATTGTACTTAGCCATCATGCGTTTCGTTTGATTATACAACTTGTTTATGTAAGGGATTGATACAAATTTGTTTGTTTCTTCAATTGGTTGTGGTAGTTGATTGCCATGAGTATATTTATTGTGAGTTTTTTTAAAAACAAAATCTATTAATTTAATTGGATATTCGTTTAATTGTAATATATTTTTTAGTAATTTAAAATTTTCTTTATGGAATTTTGCATCTGATAGTTTTAAAATTTTTTCGGCAAGTAAACTAATTGTATTTTTTTTATATGATAACGGTAACCACGATTTAAAATTTAAATATCTTCCAGACCAATTACATTTGTGGAACCAATCAAAATTTAAAGATCCATCAGCATTATGATGTATAGTAATATCAAGAAACGATATTTTATGATTATTCTCGGTTTCAATTGTGAATTTTATATGATTATCATAATTATTAAATTTCGTTAAAAAACTATCAACTTGATCACGGGGTATAGCTGTTATAATGTCATCAACATATCGATAAAAAAATGGAATTTCAAATTCAATACCTTTCAAGATTTCAGTTTCAATAAACTCCATAACTAAATTGGCTGCTGATGGACTAACAGGCGAGCCCATTGGAGATCCAAAAATTTGTTTATAGTAAATGTTGTTAAAGCTGAATTCACAATTATTCATCACCAATTTTATAGCTTCTATGAATTGTATTTGTGTAAGTTTTATGTTTGAATTCTTTTTGATATCTTTCCAACAATTTTTTATACATCGTATAACCATTTTTGTGTCAACATTCGTGAAAAGTGACACTACATCTAAAGAAATAAGCACATAATTTTCTGGTAAGATAATATCTTTAACTTTATTCTTAAATTCTTCAGAATTCTTTATTGAAGAGAATGAGTTACCAACAGTTTTATTTAATGTTGATGAAAGAAATGATGACAAATTGTATAAGGGAGTATTTAATGAGCTGACAATTGGTCTTAATGGTACATCCACCTTGTGTATTTTGGGTAATCCATAAATGCGTGCGTGGTACCCATTACAATTACGTAAAATTTTACCTAAATTAACATCAATCCGACCTTCGTTTTCCCATTTCATCACCATAAAATTTAATTTTTTCTGAATTTGTAATGTTGTTGAACTCGGTATTATTTGATATGTTGTAGAATCTTGAAGAAGAGTCTCCATCTTTTGATTATAATCTGTTTTTTTGAGAATAACGGTCACATTTCCTTTATCTGCATTTGTTATTACAATATCAGGATTATCTTTGATAAACTTTTTTGTATCAATAACATTTTTTCTTAATTGAAGTTCTTCAGTTGTTAAAAACTGCCGATTGCTTGAATGTTGTTTGAAGTTTGTTAAAATATTGACAAAACGATTTCGAGCTTCAGTTTTTGAGGTTTCTTCTTCAAAATTAAATAAAACACTTTCAATATCACTTATCATGTTTTCATAAGGAATATCATTAATTGTTACAGGTGGACAAAATTTATCACCTAAACTTAAAATACTTTTCACATTTTGTGGAATGATAACCCCAGACAAATTTAACAACCATTTATCCATGTTAAAAACGGTATCTATTTGACTTTCATTAATTTCATTATTAAGAATGTTGTTAATTTTTTCAATTTGTTTATTTTTGATTTGATCAAAATATAAACTATAACTTGCTTCAACTTTATTGAAGTAACATGTTATAACATCTGAAGGGAGATTAAGATGAATCAAATTTGTAAGAGTGTTAATCTCTTCTTGAAGTTTTACTACATAAGCATGAACTTCTGTTATTTCTTGATTTATTATACCAAAAAGAAAACGATCATGAAGTTTTTTGAAGACAACAGAATTAATTTCGTTTAAATTTTTTAATAATCTATTTTTTGGAATAATTCTTTGAGAACGGCAACGTAATAAAAAATGCTTTTTGTTAATGGCTTTGGCTAAATTTAATTTTGTTTTCAATAATGTTTTCATTAATTTAACAATTTGTTCTCCGTATATTCTTTTTATTTTTTTGAAAAATGTTTGATGTAAACGACCCATTTTATAAACAGGGTAGATTTATATAATGTTTTTATTTGGCTTAATTGAATTAAAAAAAATTTTATTGTTTATAGCCAATTATTGTTTATTTTATTTTATTTACCCAACGTTTCGAATAAATTTCTTATTCATTTTCAAGGGTTTTACTAAACAAAAAAATAAATCGAAATGAAAAACAAACATAATAAAATGACACATTTTTCAAGGTGATTTGATAAAAAATTTAAAAATGCAAATAGAAATGATGATAAATTGAAATTAATTTTCTAAAATAATGTTGTCATATGATGATTCTAAATACATTGTGTCGTCTTGTTTATTTAAATTTCTACATTTTTTAATTTGGATCATTTCTAAAATACTTCTTTTACGGTAATTTGGTTCTTTCGAAATTATTTTAACATTATTCATATTTATGTGGTGATTTGTATTCTTAAGGTGATTAGATAAAGCACTTTTGTTTTGAATATTATTGGGTTTTCTAGCATCATAAACATGTTGGTTAATTCTTTTATACAGGTATTGTTTTGTTTGACCAATGTAATTTTCTCCGCAATCACATGAAACTTTATAAATAACATTTGTTTCAAAATCAATAGGGATACTGTCTTTTAACTTTGTAAATAATAAAAATTTTAAATTACGATGACTTCTACCAACCACTTTAACATTGTACTTAGCCATCATGCGTTTCGTTTGATTATACAACTTGTTTATGTAAGGGATTGATACAAATTTGTTTGTTTCTTCAATTGGTTGTGGTAGTTGATTGCCATGAGTATATTTATTGTGAGTTTTTTTAAAAACAAAATCTATTAATTTAATTGGGTATTCGTTTAATTGTAATATATTTTTTAGTAATTTAAAATTTTCTTTATGGAATTTTGCATCTGATAGTTTTAAAATTTTTTCGGCAAGTAAACTAATTGTATTTTTTTTATATGATAACGGTAACCACGATTTAAAATTTAAATATCTTCCAGACCAATTACATTTGTGGAACCAATCAAAATTTAAAGATCCATCAGCATTATGATGTATAGTAATATCAAGAAACGATATTTTATGATTATTCTCGGTTTCAATTGTGAATTTTATATGATTATCATAATTATTAAATTTCGTTAAAAAACTATCAACTTGATCACGGGGTATAGCTGTTATAATGTCATCAACATATCGATAAAAAATGGAATTTCAAATTCAATACCTTTCAAGATTTCAGTTTCAATAAACTCCATAAATAAAACTGTTGGTAACTCATTCTCTTCAATAAAGAATTCTGAAGAATTTAAGAATAAAGTTAAAGATATTATCTTACCAGAAAATTATGTGCTTATTTCTTTAGATGTAGTGTCACTTTTCACGAATGTTGACACAAAAATGGTTATACGATGTATAAAAAATTGTTGGAAAGATATCAAAAAGAATTCAAACATAAAACTTACACAAATACAATTCATAGAAGCTATAAAATTGGTGATGAATAATTGTGAATTCAGCTTTAACAACATTTACTATAAACAAATTTTTGGATCTCCAATGGGCTCGCCTGTTAGTCCATCAGCAGCCAATTTAGTTATGGAGTTTATTGAAACTGAAATCTTGAAAGGTATTGAATTTGAAATTCCATTTTTTTATCGATATGTTGATGACATTATAACAGCTATACCCCGTGATCAAGTTGATAGTTTTTTAACGAAATTTAATAATTATGATAATCATATAAAATTCACAATTGAAACCGAGAATAATCATAAAATATCGTTTCTTGATATTACTATACATCATAATGCTGATGGATCTTTAAATTTTGATTGGTTCCACAAATGTAATTGGTCTGGAAGATATTTAAATTTTAAATCGTGGTTACCGTTATCATATAAAAAAAATACAATTAGTTTACTTGCCGAAAAAATTTTAAAACTATCAGATGCAAAATTCCATAAAGAAAATTTTAAATTACTAAAAAATATATTACAATTAAACGAATATCCAATTAAATTAATAGATTTTGTTTTTAAAAAAACTCACAATAAATATACTCATGGCAATCAACTACCACAACCAATTGAAGAAACAAACAAATTTGTATCAATCCCTTACATAAACAAGTTGTATAATCAAACGAAACGCATGATGGCTAAGTACAATGTTAAAGTGGTTGGTAGAAGTCATCGTAATTTAAAATTTTTATTATTTACAAAGTTAAAAGACAGTATCCCTATTGATTTTGAAACAAATGTTATTTATAAAGTTTCATGTGATTGCGGAGAAAATTACATTGGTCAAACAAAACAATACCTGTATAAAAGAATTAACCAACATGTTTATGATGCTAGAAAACCCAATAATATTCAAAACAAAAGTGCTTTATCTAATCACCTTAAGAATACAAATCACCACATAAATATGAATAATGTTAAAATAATTTCGAAAGAACCAAATTACCGTAAAAGAAGTATTTTAGAAATGATCCAAATTAAAAAATGTAGAAATTTAAATAAACAAGACGACACAATGTATTTAGAATCATCATATGACAACATTATTTTAGAAAATTAATTTCAATTTATCATCATTTCTATTTGCATTTTTAAATTTTTTATCAAATCACCTTGAAAAATGTGTCATTTTATTATGTTTGTTTTTCATTTCGATTTATTTTTTTGTTTAGTAAAACCCTTGAAAATGAATAAGAAATTTATTCGAAACGTTGGGTAAATAAAATAAAATAAACAATAATTGGCTATAAACAATAAAATTTTTTTAAATTCAATTAAGCCAAATAAAAACATTATATATATATATATGTTACCGTAAAAACCCGATTTCAGTTAAAACCCGAATTTCCTAGGAAAATCTAGTTGTAACTATCACTCACAGTCAATTCTAGATTTAACTAGTTAAAACTAGAATTGTCTAATAATTTCAGTAAAATCTAGACATTTTAAGAATATAAAATTAAAAACAGTTTTAACCAGTTAAAACTAGATTTTACTAAATCAAAAACCCGATTTCAGTTAAAACCCGAATTTCCTAGGAAAATCTAGTTTTAACTATCGCTCACAGTCAATTCTAGATTTAACTAGTTAGAACTAGAATTAACAAATATTTTAAGTTAATAGTAGCTCTAACTAAATATTCTCTAGTTAAAACTAGTTTTTACTAAACCTGTCAGTAAAATCTGTGTAACCTATAAACATTTTATTTTGAACGAAATCCTATGGGTTTACCTATACCAAAAATAATTAAACATACACGCGTCATATAATAATACTTTTAATAATGCATAAAAAATACATTAAATGAGTTACATAAATCGTTGGGTAATCGAACAGGTAGGAAAAAAAGGAAAAAAATTCAAAAAAACAATAAATAACAAAATAAAAATTTCTCATAATTCATGTATAATACTTCACGTCCTTAAGTTAGCCCCAGATAGTAGGAACATGTTTCCTACTTGTTCCTACATGGCTGACTATCGTGACATTTAGAATTGCAGAGTTTTCCCTTCTTTTTACAAAAGCATCTATTAGTGTTGCAAGTCTTCTTGCAGACGCAACGTGCAAACCCTTGGCCTTCTCCTAAAGCAGCATGTCTAGCAGCGGTCCTCAAAGACAGATTAGCTTCCGGAACTTCTTCAAATTTTAAGAATTTTTCTTTTGAAATGTCAAATTCTGATCTGGAAAGAATAATTAGTATAAAATATCTCCCTGATTTGAAAAATAAAATATATGTATAATGTACCTGCAGTACAATTTCTCAAGTATCCCATATTTAGTGCCAACTTTGTATAAACCATCTTCATTTTTTTCAAGTACAACACCTATGATGTTCCTCAGATCTGCTTTTGACCCGTCGACATCCGGAATCGGGATTATTATATTGTCACCCCTTTCCGCGGGTGGATGAAGAGCGTCAGAAATTATTTTCATTTTTTTAGCCTGTTTTTTTAAACCCTCATGTGCTTCTTGTCTAGCTAATAAAATTGAAGATTCTGTACCAGGACCGTCCTCTTCAACATCAGACAGAGATTCACTATTCTGCTGAATAAAAATGTTTTGAAGGTCTTCTTCATCACGTATGTTTTTAACAACTTCCAGTGGTAAAGACGATGTCGCAAGTCCTACTCTAGGTTCAATACCAAACATAGCTCGATATGGCGACTGTTTTATACCACAATGCAAGGCTCTATTTTTCATAAACTGGACAAATGAAAGACCTTTGGACCAGTGTGTGGTATCATTATCCTGCATCCAGGCAGCTAACATTTTTTCTATATCCTGGTTGGCACGCTCTACAGACCCTTGGCTTTGGCTATGCCTTGGTTTTCCATGAACCAACTTTACTTCGGGCCAGTATGTCATTACCTCATTAATCACTGCATTAACGAACTCTCTGCCATTATCTGAGTGTAAAATACACGGGGCACCGAAAGTCAAAAATATATCTGTTAATTGCAAAGCAACTTCTTCAGCTCTTTTGCTTTGCAATGATCTTAACAAAACAAACTTTGTCAAATGATCTTGGTACACCATAATAAACTTAAAACCGTTATCTTGTTGTGACTGCATATCTATGAGGTCCA